>JANAVB010025196.1:34170527-34203027 GCA_029216955.1 Iris pallida | reverse complement strand
CATGGCCGCAAGGACCGTATGGGCTGCATGGACCACATGGGTCGCATGAGCCGCATGGCCGCATGGACCACATGGGCCGCATGAGCCGTATAGACCGCATGGACCGTATGAGCCGCATAAGCCGCATGGCCGCATGGACCGCATGCGCCACATGGACCGCATGGACAGCATGAGCCGTATGAACCGCATGTGCCGTATGGACCGCATGGCCGCATGAGCGGCATGGACCGCATGAGGCCGCATATGAGCCGCATGCCGCATATGAGCCGTATAAAGACCGCATGACGTGCTAGGTGCAAAGTGCGCCAACAAAATGCCACATTACGCCTCATGAGCCCATGAGCCCGAGTCCGAGTCCGAGTCGCTAAGCCCCTTTGGGGCTTAGCTCCAACTGGAATTAATCCAAGAGAATGACAAAAGCATTAATGCTTAATCCTTGGATCCTTATTCTTACCTCCTAGTAAAATCACCCACATGGTTCCCTCCTTAGGGTCACCACCCCACGTGCATCTCTTAACAACACATCCAAGTATATATGTTGAGATAACTCATGGTGCATTTCCGATGTGGGACTAAAATTTTACAAGGCATGTTGAGAGCTAGCTCTCTCCATATAAAAAAGTACCAACAATCTCCCACATATCACAACATATATATGTGTCCAGGGTTGAGCATTCCCTACAGTAACTGTCCATTTTGCATTAGGATAGATGTCGCTGACGACTTGAATCTTCCCGCATGGGTTAAATAACAATGTGATACAAGAATGGACTACGCCTTGAATTCTGCACTACAATTATAATTCTTTCCACTCACAAAGTGTAGTTACGTGTGCTTCTGGCTGCACATTAAGGCCCTGTGCCAGCCTAGTTTTAGTGTATAATTTTCGGCATCTACAAGTTTACCCTCAAGAGACGGCCTGATATCTCTTTCCATACACTATAGGTGAGTTCATTATTAAAGAGATATGGCATGAAGCCTTGCGCTTCCTTGCAGTGCTACGCCGCTATGACATGGCCTGAAGCTGAGGCATTACCCCTACCTGGGAACCTCATCGTAGTGTCATACTACTGTAGCATGAGGTCTCAGCCTCTTTGTAGTGCCAATCTACTCAGCATGAAGCCTAAGGCTTCCTTGCGGTGTTACGCCGCAATGACATGGCTTGCAATGCCGAGGCTTTACCCCTACCTGGGTACCTCATCTTGGTGTCGTGCCACTGTAACAGGGGGCCATCCTCCCCTTTATAGTGATGTCTACAACTCTTTAATTACGTCATACAGCATTAGGCTACCTGCCTATTTGCGGTGCTACGCCGCTATGACTTGGCTTGCAAGGCCGAGGCATTACCCCTACCTGGGAACCTCATGGTGGAGTCACCCCACTGTAGCATAGAGTTTCACTCCTTGTAGTGCTGCTCGACCGTGCTTCCTGTAAAGCACACCAGGCATTCACTCTGCCTGAGAACTCATTAAGGCGTTTAAGCCACCCTTCCACAGGATCTGTTTTTTCTGCAGAAAATACATAGTAGACAACAGTGGTTATGGGTCCGTATCCCTTCCATGTTCCAGAGAACAAGTACCCACTGTTACCTGATAATTTTCCAGTCAGTGATCCTCCTTTGAACCAAAAGTTAGATGCCTAGTAGATTTCTCTTTGAACTAATAGCATAAAACTTTATGGTAGGATTACAAAGACACACTATCAGAATACCTTCAAGTCCATTTTACAAGCTGTGTCATCGACCAACTGGCGCTTGAGGCCCTTTGTGAACGGATCTGCCAGGTTCTCCTGACTCCGAACATCAACCACTGTAATTACACCTCTTTTCATAAGATCGTGTACTGCCATGTGCTTCAACCGCACAGTCCTCTTCTTTCCGTTGAAGAGGTCATTTGATGCCACCGCCGCAGTCGCCTAGTTGTCACAGTATATCGGTATTGCCGGTATCTGAGCCCCAACCACTGGAAGATCATACATGAGCTCCCGAAGCCATTCTGCTTCATCTGCTGCAGTTTCAAGTGCATAGAATTCAGATTCCATGGAGGAACGAGAGAGTATAGTCTGCTTCTTCGACTTCCACGATATAGCAGCTCCACCCAAGGAAAAGACATATCCACCTGTGGATCTCTCGCTTTCCACCTCTGAACACCAGCTAGCATCACTGAAGCCTTCCACTACTGTCGGATACCCGTTGTAGTGCAGTACATATGTCTGAGTCTTCTTGAGATATCTCATCACCCGCTTCACAGCTTTCCAGTGCTCAACTCCTGGGTTGCTTGTGAACCGACTCAGCATTCCCCCGACGAAAGCTATGTCAGGCCTTGTAGAAGTGGTTGCGTACATCAAACTTCCGATAACGCTAGAATACTCCAGCTGCCTGACGCTTTTCCTTGAGTTTGGCTTCAGCTTCTGATCACACCTGTATGACGTATCGATCCTTGGAAGATCCTTATACCCATAGCGTGTGAGCATCTTCTCAATGTAGTGAGATTGTGACAGCGCTACTCCAGTGTCTGTCCGGATGATCTTTATGCCCAAGATGACATCTGCATCTCCCAAGTCCTTCATACTGAACTTGGTTGAGAGGAACTTTTTTATCTCTGTGACACAGCCTATATCCATACCCAGGATTAGCATGTCATCCACGTACAGACAAACGATGACTCCTCTTCCATCAACGAACTTTGTGTAAACACATTTGTCCGTCTCGCTGACTCTGTAGCCGTTTGACCTAATAACTTTGTCAAACTTCTCATGCCACATCTTGGGAGCTTGCTTCAAACCATACAATGATTTCACCAACTTGCAGACTTTGCCTTCAAGACCTTTGACGACAAATCCATCTGGCTGTTGCATGTAAATCTCTTCGGTCAGCTCCCCATTCAGGAATGTGGTCTTTACATCCATCTGATGTATCACCAACTTATGTATAGCTGCTAGAGCAATTAACATCCTGATGGTGGTCATCCGAGCTACTGGAGCATACGTGTCAAAGTAGTCTAATCCTGTTTCTGAGAAATTCCCTTGGCTACCAGCCTGGCCTTGAACTTGTCAATAGTTCCATCTGCCTTCATCTTCTTCTTGAAGATCTATTTACATCCGTTGGACTTTTCTCCTTCAGGTAGATCTACCAACACCCATATGTTATTGGAGGTGATAGAGTCAAACTCGTCATTCACTGCCTCCTTCCAGAAGATAACATCTCTGGTCTTCATCGCCTCATCATAAGTAAGCGGATCTGCTTCCACATGATAGGTGACAAAGTCATCTCCGAAGTCTTTCGGTCTCCTCGCTCGCTTAGCTGACGGCTCTGCGAGTTCTGGTACAAGAGTTGTTTCATCAACAACAGCTTCTTCTTGGACTACTGGCCCATATGAGATTTCAGTCTCATTTGTACCTACATCATTTTCCGAAATGTCCGAAAGAACAATATTTTTGTCTTTTACAAACTTGTCTTCAAAGTATTCAGCATCGCGAGATTCGATGATATGATTTGACTCAATATCAAGAAATCTCATAGCATCACTCTTCTCGGCATACCCCAAGAAGATTGCCTTCGTAGTCCTTGTCCCTAGCTTCTGAATCTTCAGATATGGGAGCTTCACATACGCCAGACACCCCCACACTCGAATGACATTCAAGTTTGGTCTGACTTTGAACCAGAGTTCATGAGGAGTTACGTTCGAAGTTGCATATGGCACTCTATTTAGAATAAAAGTGGCCGTCAATGCAGCTTCTTCCCAATAGCATTTAGGAAGACCCACGGTTAGCAGCATTGAGTTCATCATTTCTGTCAACGTTCTGTTCTTCCTCTCCGCTACTCCGTTGGATTGAGAATAATACGGAGCAGTAGTCTCGCATATGATTCCATGTTCTTTGCAGAACGATGCGAATTCATGAGACCTGTACTCCCCACCTCGATCACTTCTTAACCTCTTGAGTTGTTGTCCAGTCTGCCGTTCAGCTTCGGCCCTGAACTCTCTGAACTTCTCGAAGGCTTCGTCTTTAGTCTTGAGCAAGTAGATGAACGCATATTTTGAGAAGTCGTCGATGAAGGTTATGAAATACTTCATCCTGGCCTTCGTGGAGAAATGTTTGAAGTCACGGATATCGGAGTGCACCAACTCCAGAAGATATGTGCTTCGATTGACCCGATGAAAGGGTTTCCTTGTGATCTTCGTCTGAGCACACACTTCACACTTCTCCACCTTACCCCCACATTTGGAGATAAGTCCTAGACTAGACATTTTGTTAATTCTTTTACAATGAACATGTCCTAGCCTATTATGCCACAACTCAAGAGAATAATCAGAAAATGCAACTGCATTAATGTCATCAAACTGGTTGACAAGCTGAATTTTAAATATTCCTTCGGTTTGATAAGCCTTTCCGAAGTATGTTCCTTTCTTGGACATCACCATCTGACCAGCATTGATGTCCATCCTCAAGCCTGCGTTGCAGAGCAGGCTCCCAGAGATCAGGTTCTTGGCAATCGTCGGAAAATTCTTCACACCTTGAAGCGTCAGAGTGTTTCCAGAAGTGAGTTTCGGTTTCACGGTCCCGATCCCCAGAACTTCAGCTTGGGCTTGGTTCGCCATGACAACCTTCTCAGATATCGGCTGGTACGTGACGAACCATTCTTTGCCAGAACAGACATGGCAAGTCGCACCAGCGTCTATCCACCAGTCAGAGTCAACCCCCACAGTTGTGACCTGTGCGATCATAGCAACAAAGTTAGAAACCAATAAAATCTTATTAGGCTCACCTTTCTCTGATTGTTTAGGCTTAGATCTGCATTCACTCTTGTAGTGGCCTTTCTTGCCATAATTGTAACAAGTCACGTGGGACTTAGTCTTCTGTTGCTTGAATGAAGGACCCTTCACTTTCAGATTAGTGAAGTCCTTCTTCTTGGGATGAGAAGCCGCCTGCTTCCCCTTCGGATCTCTCGTCTGTACAAGATTGGCTTTAGCCAACTGTTTGGACAGAGTGTCCACCTTTTATTGGGAACGCATCTCGTTCTCAACATGGATCTCTTGAAGTAGATCTCCCAAGCAAATGTCTAGCTTCTTTCTGTGCATCCTTGCATAGAAGGTACTCCATCCAGTAGGAAGTTTTGAGATGATCCCTCCGACGACAAACTTGTCGGGAAGGGGCATCTCTTCGTCTTCCAGTTTTTGACGCAGCTTCAGAAATTTCTTCACCTGTGGTAACATGGACTTTTCGTCCTCAAAGAGCAATTTGTGATATTTTTTAACCACAAACATTTTGTTCCTGTTCTTGTCTTCTTCATACAGTTTTTTCACAGACTCCCATATGTCTCTAGCAAGTTCCTTCTTCGAGCAGGATTCTGCCAGGGAGTCCTCCATAGCATTCAGGATGAGAAGCCTGCAGATGCTATTTTTCCTTCTCCACTTGGCCTGGAGTTTGGTAGCCGCGTTGATGGCGGCAGTAGATCTAGTGTCTGGAACAGAGGGTTCTTCCTCCAACAGAACATGATCAACGTCTTTTAGTTGAAGAGTTAGGTAAACCTTTCTCTTCCACACTTGATAATGCTCTCCATCGAACTTTTCCAACTTGCAGAAGTCCGATTGGAGGAGCGAAGCATTAATGTTTTCCATCTACACGGATCTACTACTAAAATATCATCAAATAGCGACGTATATTAGCGACGGCAAGAAAATACGTCGCCAGTAGCGACACCTATATAAGCACGTCACAAAACGTCGCTCACCAGCGACGTTCTGCGACATCAATTTTTTACGTCGCTGAATAGCGACGTTCCGCGACATAATATAAATATATGTCGCCACATTACGACGTTTAGCGACGTCATAGAGTGACGTCGCTAAGTTATTTTACTTAGGGCACGCCGCTGCCTTCTTTTCCCCCACTCTCACTCGAAAATTCCAAAATTCTCATTTTCTCCCGCCCCCAACCCCCCCGGCGACTCCCTCCCCCTCTGCGACTCCCTCCCCCTCCGGCGACCCACTCCCCCCCGGCGACTCCCTCCCCCTCCGGCGAGCTCCTCCTCCTCGAGATCCTCCTCCTCGAGCTCCTCCTCCCCCAATCCGAGCTCCTCCTCCTCTTCTTCAGGTAAACCCTAACCTAAGTCCTCTCCCTCCTCCTCCTCCTCTCCCACGGACACACACACACACGGACACACGGACACACGAATACACATCGTGTCCCCAAAGACTCGTGCCCATTGGATTCGTGTCCAGTTTTGGATGTGTTGAGTTTGGTTTGTTTTTGGACACATGGTGTCGAGTATTTGGACACGAGTTTGGTTTGGACACATGGTGCAGGTCTTAGGGCCTGTACAGGCAGCAGGCAGGAGACAGTGGTTTTAGGGTGTGTGTGTTTGTATAGGTAATAAGCAAGGGTTTTCATATGTGTGAGTAATAGGACGAGCAGTGTTCAGGATCAGTCAATAGGTTATAGGTAATGGCAGTGGATTGGTGATCCAATATAGGTAGGTAGTGAGGTATTGTGTAATATGAGGTATAGATATATGTAAAGTATAGAGTATAGTATGGAAAAGGTTTAGGAATACCTAGATACTAGAGTATGGGAAAAAGGTTGATACCTAGACAATGGTATAGATGGAAAAGTGTAGTTAATAGGAAGTGGTATATAGAGTAAGTCAAGATATAGATAGGGTTAATTGGCTTATAATCTATATACATAGAGTATAGGGTTTAACGGGGTAAATTAAGATAATGACTATTTTTCAATATATGAGTTAAATATCTTAAGATATAGTTATAGTTAGGATTTTATGGTTGGTAATGGTTAGAAATAGTGGAATTAGACTAGTTTTGACCTTGGTTGACCACAGTTAATTATTTTGATCAAAAGTTAACCAAAAGTCAATCGTAGCCTAGTTTTGACTAGAACTTGACCGAAGTTGACAAATTGACCTAGTTTGACCAGAGTATTGACTTGGGTTGACCCAGGGTTGACCAAGTTTGACTTTGACCTTGTTTGACTTTGTTTGAGTTAGTACAACCTAGTTTGACCTAGATTGCATATCATTGTTATTAGTAACTGTCCGCTACTAATGTGTCCCTAATAAGACATAATATACGAATTTGTGCCTGTTGGATAATGTGTGTCCATCTTTGCAGAATTATTTCCAAATGGATATGAATTACTACTTGCGGAATCGTTCATGGATGTACAATCGTCGTCCTGATGATATGTGTGGTATGCGAGATGAATACATAGCGGGAGTAGAGCAGTTCTTGCAGTTTGCTAAGGCGTTCCCTCAGTACATGGACGGCACCAAAATTAAGTGTCCGTGTGTGAAATGTCATAACGTAAAATATTATCCAGAAGTGGAAGTGACATATCATTTGTACTCGAGGGGTTTCACGCCTAATTACTATCAGTGGACCGCACACGGAGAACTTGAGTCTTTAGCATCAGAGCCGGAGCCTTATATTGAGCCATATATGCATGCGGGACCTAATTTTGTTTCAGATAATCATGCATACGACGACGGGTGTGTGAACATGGTTTTCGACGCTGCGGGGCCTAATTTCGTTCATGATGTACCTGAGGAGGCACCGAACGCCGATGCTGCACAGTTCATGGAGTTGCTAGAGAATGCAAGGACTCCATTGTATCCTGGTTGTGAGGATCATTCACCGTTGGAGGTGGTTACAAGACTGTTGAGGATTAAGTCAGATTTTAACATGTCGCAAGAATGCTACAACCGAGTGTTGGAGTTGATTATAGAGATCTTACCGGCGGGTGCTAAGTTGCCTAAAGACTTTTATCGGTCTAAGAGGATGGTGAGATCGCTCTGGATGGGATACGAGAAAATCGATTCTTGTCGCAATGGGTGCATGCTGTACTACAAAGACGACAAGGACGCAGATGTGTGCAGATTTTGTGGTGCTGATCGCTACAAGACAACTAGTACAGGAAGGTCTACCGGTGCAAGAAGACCGACCGATTTAATGCACTACTTGCCTTTAACGCCGTGGTTGCAAAGATTATTTATGGTGAAAGAGACGGCCGAAAATATGAGTTGGCACATGCGAGAACAGATTGAAGGAGTGTTGGATCACCCATCTGATGGAGAAGCGTGGAAGCACTTTGATCGAGTGTATCCCGATTTTGCTTCAGATTCGCGTAATGTCAGGTTGGGACTATCTTCTGACGGTTTTACTCCTTTTGGTCTTTCGGGATCCCAGTATTCGTGTTGGCCTGTGATTGTCACTCCGTATAACCTTCTGTCTTGGATGTGCATGAAGACTCAGTACATGTTTCTAACCGTTATAATTCCTGGTCCGAACAATCCCAAGAGGAACATTGACGTCTACTTACAGCCTTTGATAGATGAGTTGAATCAGTTATGGGAAGTAGGCGCTAACACGTACGATATTTCCAGTAAGCAGAATTTTCAGATGAAGGCAACCCTTATGTGGACCATCAACGACTTTCCGGCCTATGGAATGTTATCTGGATGGAGCACTCATGGCCGTCTCTCATGTCCGTATTGCATGGACCGTAGTAAGGCTTTTCGCTTGAAACACGGAGGAAAACCGTGCTTCTTTGATTGTCATCGGCAATTTCTGCCAAAAGATCATCCGTTCAGAAGGAACAGGAATGCATTCCGTGCCGGCGTTGTAGAGAAGGGTGATCCACCGCCAAGGTGGTACAGAGCCACGATATGGGAGAAGGTTAAAGATTTTTCAAGTGCTATCGAAGATCCTACAACTGGGTACAAGTGTAATAGATTTGGTAGAGATCATAACTGGACAAAGAGGAGCATATTCTGGGATCTGCCATACTGGAGTACCAATCTGATCAGACATAATCTTGATGTCATGCATATTGAGAAGAATGTGTTTGATAACATAATTAATACTGTGATGGACGTAAAAGGAAAAACGAAAGACAATCCCAAGGCCAGGTTGGACTTAGAAGAAATATGCAAACGTCTTACGTTGCATTTGATACAGCAGAATGGAAAACAGTTCCTGTCGAAGTCAATTTTTTCGCTGGACAAGGAGGATAAAGTGAGACTTTGTCGGTAGATCCAGGGCCTAAAATTTCCAGACGGATATGTGTCAAATCTGAGAAGATGTGTCAATCCGAAGGAAAAAAATTGACGGGTATGAAGAGCCACGATTGTCACGTATTCATGGAGAGGTTAATTCTGATTGCATTTCGAGAACTCTTACCGCAGGCAGTTTGGGATCCATTAACGGAGCTTAGCATATTCTTCAGGGATCTTTGTTCTAAGAAATTGCTCGTTGATCGTCTAGAAAAGCAAGAGAAGGACATTGCGGTAACACCAAGCTAGAGAGGGTGTTTCCTCCTGGATTCTTCGACTCTATGGAGCATTTGCCGATTCATCTATCCTATGAGGCACGTGTTGGTGGACCCATCGAATATCGATAGATGTACCCGTTCGAGCGATATTTGAATCACCTAAAAAGAAAGATAAAAAATAAGGCACGGGTCGAGGGTTCTATTTGTTGAGAATGATACTATTACATTAATTTTTTGATGTTGTTTTCAGCATATTTAATGATGATGTGAGGTCAGGTAGGCCACACATAACAGAAGAAGAACTAGAAGAAGAAATGAGGCGTTATTTTCTATCATGGTTGAGTGCATATGTAAGACTTGAGAACTCTGTAATGACCTTTCTGTATATGCACTTGATTGAGAATGAGCTAAATTGCTTCTTTCGTGGTATTTAGGTCGATCGTCCATACGCAAGACTTGAGAATGAGTCTATCAGAATGCTAGCTAAGGGACCAATTTATGCTGCAAAAATATGGCCAAGGTACTGTGTTAATGGGTTTAGGTTCAAGTCAACAACTTGCCCGATCAGAGACAACTTTATGGATCTTGACTCCACCAAAAATAGCTGTTTGTGTATCAGATCTTCGAACTACAAAGATGTTGATGCGGGCAACGATTTCTATGGCGTTCTACGGAAGATCGTGGAGCTGACATATAGTTATGGAATAGAGCCTGCTAAGATTGTGTTATTCAGGTGTGATTGGTTCGATCCGATTGAAGATCAAGGTTGGAAAGTAGACAAGCACGGTCTTGTTGATATAAACTATCGGCGTCGATATCAAGCCTATGAACCATTTGTCCTATCAAGTCAGGCTCAGCTCGTGTACTTCACAAGTTATCCTAAACGGGAAACAACAAGGTCGGACTGGTGGGCAGTATGCAAGACCAAAGCTAGAGATACCTTTGAGGTTGACGATATAGCTTATCAACAGGATGAACTACCTCTTGTAACAAATATTATAGAAGTGGACACGACGGAAGTTCCTCATTACACATCTAATTGTGTAGAAGAAGTAGAATTATCTGAAGAGGAAGATGCAGATGAAAGTGAAGATGTAGAGGAGGAAGAAGAAGAAGAAGAAGATGAGCTAAACGAACTAGATGAGTCTGCATCAGAAGAGGATTAAAATCTGTGATGTCTATTATATAAATATATATTTTTGTAATAATAAATCTGTGACACTTTAGTGACGTCTATCATATAAATATGTATTTTTGTTTTATTGTCATATGTTATTGTCATATGTTATTGTCATATGTTATTATCAGGTATGGCTGGACGACGCGGAGCATTTCGCATCCGGCAGCCCCGGCAGCCTCGGCGTGGGAATGGAGAGGGCAGTTCCGTACCCTCATCCTCATCTCCGAGGACGCCATTGTACCATTCTGTTCCCGGTCCAGTATCGGGACAGGGCAGTTCCAGCAGGTTGCCGACTCCTCCCTCGTCGTCCAGCCTTCCTGATCCCGTGTCCAGCAGGTTTCCGACTCCTCCCTCGTCGTCCAGCCTTCCTGATCCTATGTCTAGCATCCCTGATCCCCCGTCCAGTATTCCTCCAGTCGACGGCTCTATGGGGGGAGCCGACGTCGAGCATATGGAGGACGGCGATCAGACTGATCCTGCCTAGGCAGGAGATGAGAGCGACCCTCCATGCGCTCCCTCGGACGAGACGCGTATGGAGATTTGGACGGACGGGCCTATAAAGTAAGTTAATTAATTAATATATATTTCTCAAATGATTATATGTACATATATATTCATGAAAAATTATTATTGTATAGATATCGGCCTTCTGTAGTACAGAGACAGCTGGGGACATTTGTGAGGCAGAACTATGGTGGGGCTTGGATTAACTACTCAGATGCTCCCGCAGATAGGAAGGCCTTTTGGTTCGCCCACTTCAAGGTAAAATTTTTTTTTATTTTTAAATTTTAATAATCATTTGTGTATATTATACAACTTTTGTATTTTACTTCTTGTAGAGGACCTATTTCTATCCACCACACCGGGCGGCGAGGATCGAAGGCCAATTTTCTGCCGTCGTAGCCAAGCTCATCCGTGATGCGATCGACGACCAGAAGCGTCGTGATATCTCCGGAAGGCCGATCTAGGGTTGAATTACGCCAGAGCAGTGGACTGCGATGAAGGCTAGATTCAGCTCTCGCAGTTACCAGGAGCGGTCTGAGAAGGCCAAGGTGGCACGGTCGAGCGCCGGTAAGTGGTGTGGTGGCTCCATTCCGATGACGGAGCATTTTCGTCGTCTGGTACATTTCCTATGACGGACATTAATTTATATATAGTTCGATAGAATATTTAATACTAATAATAGATAATATATTTTAACAGGTCAAGAAGGGTGAGGACCCGAACATGGTGATCGTCTTCCTGGTCACCCATCGGAGGGCTGGGGAGTTCATTGACGAAAGGGCGATGCAGGCATATGTACGTTCTATTCTTTATATTAACTGACTATAATTTAGAAAACAGGAAAATAGATATCAATATAGACTTTAGTAAACACTTACACGTTAGCAAACATGTTCTAGGCCGAGTTTGTTCAGCTACAGAAGGAGGCGGCTAATGCTGCTGCTGCTGCTAGTGCGCAAGCTGAGGGAGGGGCTGGTACTTCCTCCCAGCCGCCTGCAGAGCCGGACGAGCTCTGAATGACCGCCGTTGGCGATCTTCAGAAGGGTACGTACTACGGTACGGGATCCTACGACGCGTATTTGGCTTAGAAGTCATCCCGGGCCCCCTCTGTCAGTGCGCAGTCTCCGGCTACGCAGGCGTCGTCACGAGCTGAGGATGTTCGTCGTCATATCGAGGAGCTACGTCGCGAGTTACAGCAGCAGATTTCTGATGCGGTCGAGCGACGAATCGACCCACCGATCGTCACCGGACGATTTGATGCGGTCGAGCGCAGTATACAGGAGCTGATGAGTCTGCATCAGGCTGCAGCTGCCAACTTGCAGACGCTCACCGAGTCCACGCAGCACACAGAGCATAGACAGGTCGAGCTGGAGGGAGCGCAGAGGAGCATGTCTGCCTCACTCGTTGACTATACTGATAGGGTGGTGAGTACCCTTAATGCACATGGTGAGAGACTGCGGTCGCTGGAGCAGATACGTCCTCCCGGTCCATCGACGGCGCCGACTCCAGACATTGCACTGCCTCCTACTGCCCCTTCGGTACAGCTCACCCAGGAGCAGTATGAGTACATGCTATCCCATATGCCTGACTACAGGGGTCCGCAGTAATTTTATTGGTTTTTTTATGAGTTGTATGTATTGGCCCTATGGGCAAATTGTTTATTGGTTCTATTTGTTGGTACACTTGGTGGGAGACTTTTTTTTATCTTCCATTTTTATTTGACTCTATTGGATGTTTGTGAGGATGTGTCTGTGATATTTACTTTGCACTGCCTCCTATTTTTATTTGGTTATTTACTTTGTGATATCTGCGACGGGGATGACAAATATACCTACGCTGGGTTATAAGCGATGATCTGATATACAAAGGAGGTGCTGCCGAAATTTTAAAAAAATATATTGTGTATTTTTGTTATGATGTGTGTCTGTGTTTACAGTGAATGTGAAATGCAGTGTTCGGAACCATCGGCAGTTTCGATTACTATTGTGTGTGTTATCTTGGATAGAAATAGCAACAGTTTAGGGTGCACTTCTGAGAGCTTCATTTTCACGTCCTTCACTTTCTCGGGACGTCGTAAAGGTTCCCGAGAAGGTGAAGGACGTGAAGAGGAAGCTCTGAGAAGTGCACCCTGAACTGTTGCTCTTTCTATCCAATATAAAACATAGAACAGTAAGCGAAACTGTCGATGGTTCGAACACTACACTTCACACACACTGTACACACAGACACACAGCATAACAAAAATAGATATTTTATTTTTTTAAATTTTTTTTAATAATTGCGACGTATAGCGACGTTCTGCGACAAACTGCGACGGATGGTAGACGTCGCTATACGTCGCTCATTAGCAACGTTACGTCGCTAGACGTCACTAATTTACGTCGCTACATGAGTCGGTAGGCGTCGCTAATCTGCCCACGTGGCTGCCATGCCAGGTCATCATATATAAAGTTTACTGCGTCGCAAGTGGTCGCTTTACGTCGCAGTTTTGGCGACGTATGGCTACGTCGCCATCTGTCGCTAATTTTGCGACGTCTAGCGACACTAAAGATTACGTCGCTAATAGAGACGTTCGGCGACGAAAGTGGCATCTGCGACTTGTCTATAAGCGACGTCCGATTTTCGTCGCTAAATACGTCGTAAATTGAATTTAGCGACGTATTTTGGTTATTTAGCGACGTCTCCTGACGTCACTATTTGATGATATTTTGGTAGTGATCTTGCTTTGAGATTGTCAGTCCCGGGGCTTGATCGAAGATGGTAAAACAGATGCAACAGAGATCTACGATGATACAAAAACCAAATAATCCGCTTACAATATGGAGTAGGAAAATAGAGAAGAAAAGATTTCTCGTTCTTCCTTGCAAACGTGTTACAATTGAGACAGAACGAGTTACAATAATCTAGAGAAAGATGAGAAGGAGAAAATTGCTGGGGTGTCAAAACACCGTTGCTCAAAGCAAGATTCGCCCCACACGATCTGCTTTCAGGAACCAGCAAGTTTGAAGAACTTGTGGAACGCTCGAAGTCACCTCTGTTCTGACTCCTCGGATGGACTTGCAATGGCGGCAGCAGCTCCCTCTCTCTTTCTCCTTTTCTGACTTGTATTTTTCGTCGTAGTCACAAAGGAGGCCAGAAGAGAGTATTTATAGAGAGAGGGTGGAAACCCTAGCCGCCTCTTCAGTTATGGAAAGATTGAATCAAATCCCAAAAAGATAGCAACGAGATTAATTCAAATCCCACAAAGATAGCAACGAAATTAATTCAAATCCCACAAAGATAAGATCTGAATTAATCGCATTGATTCAGCCTTTCCATAACTGACTTGTAATCTGCACAGTCAGCGGAGCCTTCCATGCGGCAGTAGCAGCAGCAGCCTGGCCGCATGAGCCTCATGGCCGCAATGACCGCATGGACCACATGAGCCGCATGAGCCGCATGTACCACATGGGCCGCATGGGCCGCATGGCCGTCGGGCTTAGCTCCAACTGGAATTAATCCAAGAGAATGACAAAAGCATTAATGCTTAATCCTTGGAGCCTTATTCTTACCTCCTAGTAAAATCACCCACATGGTTCCCTCCTTAGGGTCACCACCCCATGTACATCTCTCAACAACACACCCAAGTATATATGTTGAGATAACTCATGGTGCATTTCCGATGTGGGACTAAAATTTTACAAGGCATGTTGAGAGCTAGCTCTCTCCATGTAAAAAAATCACCAACAACTATGAGCATAAGAAAAAAAATTTGGGGGGCCCCAAAAAAAATAGCCAAAAATTGCCCCTGCCTCTATTGGGCAGCCCTCTCACTTATCCTTCTATTTTCTCGAATTTTATGGAACTGTAGATGTTGAAAAGCCTTGGCTTTATTTGAGAGAGAGAGAGAGAGAGCGCTCTCTGGTTATATATCCATCCGTCCATCCATAGTATGGGTCAGTGTCCCTTTATTCCTTGTTCTTTGATCAAGTCCAGAAGAAAGAAACCGTACGCAGTTCCCGATTCTTGTAGGGGCAGGCTCATCCCCACCTCCCAAAGAGAAGTTGGTATAGATCTTGATTTTATTTCCGGTGGCCCCATAGAAAGATGGAGGGGAGGAAAGGGAACCCCCTTGCTTGCTTTCATCCCTTACAACTAGTCAAAACAGTCATTTGAATCATGTACGTTGCCGGGAGATGGAATCACATAAACATATATTTCCTTTATATTGTGTGTGATCATATATATGCGCTTCCTTTTTTTTGGGTCTGATGCATAGAATCAATCATTGGTGACTGATTTTAATCTGCTACGTGCTACCTAGGTTTCTAATAATGAGCTCCCATTTCTAACTATCATGAGACAAGTATTTTGGCTTGAAAATACCTATCTGTTACTTGTATCTATTGTATTTTTTTTAGACTCAGATTATACCATATTTATCCGATCTCTGATGTTGTGGTATCGTGGGTGCGACAGTCGAACGTTTTCACGGCATTTCATCATTGTCATTGCACCTCTGTCAACATTGGCACCCTCTTGGTCGTAAGGGACGTCCACGAGCCGGTCGCACCCGCTCGACGTATGCTCAAGGCGAGGTAACTTCTATGATTCCGTGTCCGAGTCGAGGCACATTCACGGACCGATCGCATCCGCACGAACGCTTGCTGGAAACGACATGCACGAGTTATGCGTTGCCCAATAAACTGATTGGTTCTAATGAATCCGGATTATGATGCCGAAGGATAGGAGGAATCTTGTCGCCAACCTCCTTGTTGGCTGCCACATATTTAATACCAAATGCCAGTGAATCACAATGGTTAGAGCACCAATAGTAAGGCTCATCATAATTTCTAGATTCCAGATTTAGAATGTAGGAGTCTATTCTCTAGGATAGTAAGGTTTATTTAGAGCTTCGGATTCATAATGGTCCCATCCCAGCCACATAAGCTATAGCTTAGAGAATGTACAAACTCATTCTGTCAGGGTTAAATTTGGAGCTAGCCACAATTTCTACATTCTAAATTTTATATATTTTTTGAAGAAAAATAATGATAACACTTGGGTCTATATCCATTCATCTCTTTTTTGTCCAAAGATTTATTTATTTATTGTTCTCATACAAATCCGACCCATTTTATTTATTTATTTATTTTTTTTTCACAAATTTGGGCTTTTGTTTTTAGCTTTAATATTGATGTCCTCTCAGTTCTAACTGCTTAAACAAGAGCGTGTGTATCTGTTAGTTCTGTACTACGATCTGCACTCTGTAAGAATGTCAGATATTCTAGTACTTTTGCCGATGTTTTATTTTCTCTCTTTAGGTCCTCGCGTCCTATGAACTATTTTATTCATCTTCTGATATCGTATTATGTTGTTGTGTTTGAAGCTAAATACATCCAGAATACCAGTTTCTTATGGACATGGCGAATTCTACGTCATATCTACTTTTGCTCATCCTGAAATTTCAAGTTCTTCCACGGAAGCTTGCAGTTGGTTGTTCTCTTTCATTCTTCCACAATAATGTTACTTTTTGTCAAGTTCCAACACACACACACCACCCCCCCCCACCCCACAAAAAAAAAAAAAAAAAAAGCCTCTTTGGAAAAGAAATAAATAGCTCAACCCTTGATCAATTTGCTAATAGATCCTAACTAACTAATACCATCAGAGAGGGAGAGAGGAAAAGCTGATGAGTTGCCTTTGATGCAACTTGTCCTCACATGCAATCCACTTTTCCACTACAAAATCGACTTTGGACCCCAAATTTAACCTCCTCTGCAAGGAAAGAACAGCCAGCCCATCGATTTTTCTTTCCTCCTCAATTCTATTCCCTCCAACTTCATAAAAGCAAAAAATACGCCAACAAAAGAGTTCCTCAAAAGCATACAAAGCCTTAACTCACTCTCACACACACTCTCTTATATCCCCTGCAACAACCACCACCCTCACCCTGCTTTCCTCAATCAACCAAACACAAACATACTAATAGTTATCATAAACATGAGAGCAGGAGGCTGCACAGTGCAGCAGGCCCTCACCTCAGAGGCCGCGGCCGTCGTGAAGCAGGCCTTGGCCCTAGCACGGCGTCGGGGCCACGCACAGGTCACCCCGCTCCACGTGGCCAGCACCATGCTCTCCTCCTCTGGCGGCCTCCTCCGCTCCGCCTGCCTCCAGTCCCACTCCCACCCGTTCCAGTGCAAGGCGCTCGAGCTCTGCTTCAACGTGGCCCTCAACCGTCTCCCAGCCTCCTCCTCCTCCCCCCCTATCCTCGGAGGATCCCACCACCACCACCAACATCCGTCCCTCTCCAACGCGCTCGTCGCCGCCTTCAAGCGCGCGCAGGCCCACCAGCGCAGGGGCTCCGTGGAGAGCCAGCAGCAGCCGCTGCTCGCCGTCAAGATCGAGCTCGAGCAGCTCGTCGTATCCATCCTCGACGACCCCAGCGTCAGCCGCGTCATGCGGGAGGCCGGCTTCTCCAGCACCCAGGTGAAGGCCAATGTGCTGCAGGCCGTCTCCGTCGAGACGGTTGCACCCGCTACAAACCCTAGCCCTAGCCCCAGCAGGCCCATGGAGGCCAGCAAGGCGATTAGGCCTAATTCTTCCAGTTTGACAAGAGGAGAGGACGCGACGAGCGCCGTCCTCGACTGCATGGTTAGCGGTACCAGGAGGGGTGTGGCGGTCGTTGGCGAAAGCCTGGCCTCCGCCGAGGGGGTGGTGGAGGGGGTGATGGACCGGGTCGAGAGAGGAGAGGTTAGTGCCGAGGTTCTCAGGAACCTCCAGTTCATAACCCTCCCGCTCTTCTCCTTCCGGAACATGGGGAGGGAGGAGGTGGATCAGAAGGTCGGGGAGCTGAGGCGCCTCGTCGAGAGCTGCCGCGCGGGGATCGGAGGGGTTGTCCTCTACTTGGGGGACCTCAGCTGGGCTGCCGAATTCCGGTCTAAGGAGAGGGGATACTATTTCCCGGTGGAGCATGCGATCATGGAGATCAGGGGGTTGTTGGTCTGTGGAGGGAGTGTGAGGTTTTGGGTCATGGGGATGGCCACTCACCAGACCTACATGAGCTGCAGGGTTGGGAACCCCTCACTGGAGTCTCTCCTTGGTCTTCAAGCCCTCACCATCCCTGCTGCAGCTGGCCTGGAATTGAGCCTCAATCTCAATCATCATAGGTAATTGTCGCGTTGAGCTAGCTAATTCAGTACTGCAAATTTGAATTTTTCATCGTAATTTTATTTGTTTGATTTATATTTTCATTCATTTATCTTGTTCTTGCATGCTGGTCAAATGTTAGAGTTTTCACTTCTTCGTATTTATTTTATGATTCTCGCTTTCTCATCCATTTATATGAAAGATCTCAGACTTCTTTGTTTTTTGATTAAGCGATTGTTTGCATATATTTTTTGCTATAATCGATGAGATTCGCTCGGAAAAGATTGGATCCCTGAACTTTAATGTTAAAAGCCGATACTTATGTTCTTCTTTTTTTTCCTTCTCCTTTTCTCCTTTCCTCCTTTCCTTTCCCTTCTTTTTAACAGTTACAACACTGTTAAACATTCACATTTTGTAGTTCTTCGAGACATTGCGTTTCGAACGCCACGACGCTTTTTTTTTTTTTTATCAGTGTCATTTTTCACTTTGCCATTTTTGGTGTGCTTTTCAATTTACAAGTAAATTTTGGTTGGAAGAACATGTATTAAGTACAATACGAGTTGCTTACTGAAGACTGTTGTAATTAACCTTGATTAGTAATTGTTCGAGCATAAATAGTTCCACAAAGTTACTAACGTTCTATTCTCCATTCGATTCAAGTAGCCCGCTTAAAAGAAAGAGGAGTGGAGATGGTCCTCATTGGCCTTTGTCAGAGGATGGAATAGAGAACCAGCTCACTTGCTGTGGCGATTGCTCGATAAAGTTCGAGAGCGAGGCTCGAGGCCTACGAAATGCATCAAGCAGTACCCATGGCTCGATGATCACCTGGACACTTCCTTCATGGCTCCTACAGTACAGGGAAGAGAGCAATAGAGCAACAAACAAGGATCAGGTATTTGTCCAAAAGTAGCAATTGCATATATGCCAATTAATGTGAACTTCTTGCTCATCTTTTCCTCCTCTCCCTGTATATATATATATTGCAGGAATCTCTGCAACACCTTTGCAAGAAGTGGAACTCCATATGCGACTCGACCCACGGAAACCGACACCCCTCGTCGGAGATCACTCTCCACTTGTCTTCGATCTCTCCTTCTTCTTCGTCCGTCTCTTCCTATGACTGCCAACCGTCTCCCAGGCTCGGTCACCGCTCAATATTCTTCCTGCAAGAAAAGCCAAACCCTAACTCAACTTCTTCCAGTGAAACAATGGAAATGGAGTGTCCCTCAAGATTTAGGGAGATCAACACCGAGAACCTAAAGATCTTGTGCAATGCATTGGAGAGGAAGGTTACGTGGCAGAAGACGATCATTCCCGAGATTGCGAGCACCATCCTGCAGTGTCGGTCGGGGATGATGCGAAGGAAAGATAGAGCAGAACTGGCGAGGGCCAAGGAAGAGACATGGCTGTACTTCCAAGGTGGCGATGCTGACGGCAAGGAGAAGATTGCGAGGGAACTAGCAACCCTAGTCTTCGGTGGTGGTACGCGTACGAATCTCGTCTGCATTGAGCTCAGCACCTACTCATCGACTAGGTCCGATTCCGTGGATGATCAGCCTAACAAGAGATCAAGGTCGGAATCAAGCCAAACTTATCTTGAAAGACTATTTGAAGCGCTTCGCGAGAACCCTCATCGTGTATTCTTGGTGGAAGACATCGAGCAAGTGGATTCACGCTCTCAGATGGGCATCAAGGCAGCGATCGAGAGCGGCAGAATACGTGGCTCCAGTGGAGAGGAAGTCGATGTCAGTGACGCGATTATCATACTGAGCTGTGAAAGTTTCGACTCGGCATCAAGAGCTTGTTCGCCTCCAGTTAGGCAGAGGTTGGGGAGTGAGGAAGTGAAGGATGCAGGAAATGATGACAAAGAGTTCAGCTCAAGTGTTTGCTTGGATTTAAACCTTTGCGCTGTTGACGACGAGGAAGACGAGGATTGCTACAATGGTGATGTGGGTCTTGTCGATTCAGTGGATAGAGCGTTCTTCTTCAAGTTGCCAAATGACTTGTAATTTGTGAGCACTCTTTGTGTCACATGAGATTGTTGGTTCTTGATTTCTCGTTTTCTTTAATTTTCTAGGGGTTTTTTATGTGAATTTTGAGATGGGATAGAAAGTTTTTAGGTCTTAGTAGGTCTTGTACCTAAAAGAAAGATGTATATCTATCTTCTGTATAATGTTTTATGGATTAGGCATTCGTTTGTTTGAGATTGTACTAAATTTGCTTAATTAAAATTTATATATATTTCCACGATTTTGGTATAAACTGACCATCAAATTTTTATATATTTTTGGATTTTGCATTCATGTGAAGTTTTTTTTTATCACTTTAACAACACCACCACCATCCATGCATGTGGATTAATTTTTTTTATACATATATGGAACACATTCAATCAAAACTTTGCTTTGTTATAGTTAGTAATATTTAATTAGATAGTCGAACTCGAGTGACCCTTGTGGTTACAGCGGAGAGACATAAGGCTCTGGCTGAATGGCAAATGATCAGTGGATCGAGCAATATGTCACTACACCAAAATAGTCAATTTGTAACACAATTTTTTTTACGATTAGTAACGGTTATTATCGTGACAATCTTGTAACAGTAATAACTGTTACAATAACTAAAAAATCGTTACTAAAATTCTTAGTTTCTTATTTTTATTATTTTTATAATTTTGTGACCCTAAAAACCGTTACATAATTTAATACAAAATTTAAAAAGAAAGCTAAAGTGTTACTAACAAAAATTCCTTCCCGCACCAATTTTCATTATTCCCTCTCCCCACCCCCCTCTCCCGCTCTCTCTTTCGAGCGTCCCCTTTTCAGCATTCCTTCTCTCTCTCTTGAGTACGAGAAATCCTATGCCTTCCTCCTCCTTTTCGTTTCCACTGCGGTGCTTTCGACATCAGAGAGTAAAAAAAAAAATTCTTCTTCTCCACAAAAAATTAGGACATCAAAGCGTAAAAATTAGGGTTTTGAGCTTCCCAGTCTCTGATCCAGTCCTTGTTGATGTCGACAACAAAGGGGAGTGACAGTCAAAGAAAAAAGGGCTCTGACTCACTCATATTGGAGAAAAAAGCGAGAGGCATCGCCTATCTCGAGCCAACGCCATTCTCTCTAGGTCAGATATTATTATTCCATTGAAATTAAGGTTTTGTCTCGATTTAGAGTTTGATTTATTATTTTTTGTTAAAATTGATCTAGAAATCTAGATTTAATCAAAGAATTCAGAGAAATTCTATCGGCACTAAGGATTTCAAGGAGAAAATAGGAAGAGCAGAAGAAGACTGAAGAGACGATCCATAGGTGATTTCTTAATTTTTTGGAACTTTTAGCTTAGAATCTTTTGTAATTTGAGTTTAAGTCCCGATCTTTAATTTACTTTGTGACATTATTGTTTAATGTTGATTAGTTTTTTTAGAGTTTTATCGATTCAGAAAATTAGCCGATTTTGGAGAAGGCATTGTTCTGTGACTTGAATAAACTGTAATGTTAATATTACTCTAGATCAAGTATTTGATCTTTGAAATTATGGTTTAAAGTTGATAATTCCAGCAAGATAAATAATTTTAGCACGTATTACTGTATAGGAGTTGAAAATAGGGACAATCATTACTTCTCTTGATGGAGTTTATACATAATACCTCATGACGAAGAACATGGACAACCTTTACCGGCATAATGTTCAATGTTATTACTATATACTAATGTTAACTATCTTTGGCTTCTTTTAGTTCAATGAAAACAAATGTCTTTATTGTTAGCAAAATGAGTTGTACTCTTTTTCTCATGCCAAATACCGTATCAGGTTTGGAGGAATATTTAATATGGCATAGTTACTACGGGATGCCTTTAGAGTGGGATTTTTGACAGAGGTCCTTGGTGGCAGTGCTTCTTCAATGGATATACGATACGGCATGGTTGGTTGTCTAAATCTAAGATCAACTAGCTTGCTCGTGCCCTGACTGATGCAATATTTAGACAATATTGTGAAGGTACTTCTTTTGTTTAATCAGATCCAAAATTGGTATTTTTTTATCTACATACGACATATACATTATTGAGTGGTATTCACTATTTTCATGTCCAACTATAGTATCAGGGAGTATCTCTGGGCGAAAGCCGGCGCTTCATGGCTTCCATGTTCATGCCCTTGGCGATACTACAAATGGCTGCATGTCCATTAGTAATTTGATTTTATTTTGGGTTCAAAGGAAACTTCCATAGAAAACCTTTGGTTGTAAGTAAAATTTTTTTCTGTCACAGTAAATAATGATCATTGGTAATACATGGGCTCATTTCAATCCTGTTGGAAAGGAGCATGGAACTCCTGATGAGGAGGTTCGCCATGCTGGTGATCTTGGCAATGTGAAGGCTGAAAAGGATGGTATAATTTCTTTTCTTTTTTATTTTTGATAATATCTTTTTATGAGTGGATACTGAGCCCCTTCGTTACACCTCGTAGCTCCTCTATAGGCCAAGCCAACTTTCATCTATAATTCATATTTTTTTTTCAGTAACGTATCTTCCTTTTCTTGTCATTCTTTAGGGACTGCTAAATTTACCATTGTTGACAGCTAGGTATATTGACCCTTCAATTTTTTTCTGACCCTGAAATAACATCTTTTATAGAATGCTTAGTGGGTCTTTTACTTTCAAAGCCTTTATTTATTTATATATTTATTTATCATCTTTCTATCACAGATTCCACTCACTGGACCAAATTCCATCATTGGGAGGGCTGTTGTCGTCCATGTTGATCCCGATGATCTTGGAAAGGGTAATATTTTTGCACAATAATATGTTTGTTAAATTTTTTTAAAAACTAGCTACTATTCTACATATACTAGTCTCAAGAAATAGTTTGATGATATTGTCTTACTTCAGAACCAAAAGCATGAATAAACAAGTATTTAAAATAGGAATATACCATCCTGTTATATTGCTTTGAAATCAGAATGACGTTACTTATAGCCTTTAGTAGAACGGAGACTTATAGTTTGGGTACTAATTCCATTGTCATCTTAAAAATTCCTTCTTTTCCTTCGGGATATGCTGGGATGGGAAGTGGATCTGTCATGTATTTGTACCCTTCTTCACGAGACTAGTATCAATGTGCAAAATGTAATATTTGCTGGAACCAAGATGCTTGAGCATTGCTTATTCTTTATTTTTGTTTCTTTTATGCAAGTTATTACGATTATGAAACCAACTAGTTTGTTACATCAACGCCTACTAATGTCCTCGACTAATTGATATTTTGTTTACAATTATTCATATATAGAGAAGGGTAACTTCACAATCTTGCACTATAATTTCATCATATTACTCTCTATCCCTACAGAATTGCCGACAATTTAGGCTTGTCTTTCAGTATTTGGTAATATCCTTGTGGAACCTGTCCACAGAAAGTTTGCGGTTATTGTCTTTTTCATATTCTCGAGAATAGGGGTGATGATACTTATTAGTCGCCTTTAACATATTTCAGTTATAATACTCCAAGTATCTGAGTTCAGCAACATATACTTTACGCAAAAAACATACATCAACAAACCAAAAAGCCACTTATGCTTTCATTAAACTTCTGCAAGCATAACAAATCTGAATATTTTATGCTACTAAAACCAAGAGTGTAATCAAGTTTTAGTTTTTCATTTGAACAAATTATATTTTCTGACTATTTGACTTTTTTCTCTTTCCAAATTATGTCTTAAACAATATTCTTATCTTTTTTTTCCTGTTTGAAACTCAATTTGTTGTCCAGGTCCTTACCTTGAGTATGTTGGTTATCTCATCATTTAAGGATGATATTACGCCTCAACATTTTTTCTAATTTTTTCCTATTTGAAACTCAATTCGATGTCCATGTCTTACCTTTACTATTTCTCTCATCTTTAAAGGATAATATTTTGTCTTAATAATTTTTTTGAGTTTTTTTCCTATTTGGAACTCAATTTGTTGTCCATGTGGTACCTTAACTATGCTCATTCTCTCTTAATTAAAAGGATACTCAGTAATCTCCCCTTGGTGGTCCACAGAAGGATACAATAGATGAGTGCAAGATTAAAACAGTGGCTGAAGTTACGTTGCTTTCGCCTTAAACATCTAATGGTGGGATACAACAGTTTGGCATCACAAATGCTGCCGATAGTTGTTTGCATTGGTGGATTGCAATGATGCCAATAGTTGCTTGCATTGGAAACATCTAATGGTGAGATACAACACTCTGGTCATATTAGTCTTGGATTGAATTGAGGTTAAAATGTGATTGTTAAGAGCAGGTTCAAGTCAGAGCTCCATTGGTGGCTCATTTATAGGTAATTCTTTATCTAAGTTAGAACTAGGAACCGATTCTCCTTGGTATCTTCATCTTCATACTAGGTAATTAAGCTAGCCAGTACTTGGGCAAATACTATAGTAATGTAGAGTGTTCAATTGGCTTCATATACATTGTTGATCGAGCATCTGTTAACTAATGTTCTTCTTGCAGCTGTTGCTGCGACCTTTTCCCGGTTCCTCCCAGAGATCAAGGCAAGATATGACTACGGGGTGACGATATTCATA
This sequence comes from Iris pallida, assembly GCA_029216955.1. NCBI lineage: Eukaryota > Viridiplantae > Streptophyta > Magnoliopsida > Asparagales > Iridaceae > Iris > Iris pallida. The sequence goes on along the minus strand of JANAVB010025196.1, from coordinate 34,178,367 downwards.
CTGACATTAGCCTGGTGGCGGTGTTGAGCTATCGGGTGGAGGAGATGATGCAGATGGCGCATAAGAGGCTCTCTACCATTGCCTTGGTGTTGCAGCCTGCCTCATGACCTCCATGTTTGTGTTCCCAGTATGGGCTGGTGAGGATCTCAACGAACTGACTGCTGCCAACTTGGACAAGCTTGCTAGCTTCTGGGAAGGTATATAAATATATATTCCATATGTACAGATTAATTCAACAAGTACTGGATCATGAATTAATAATATGCACACAATGACAATTTCAGGACTGGGAGCCAAGTACTTTCATGAGAGAATTGGGAGTGAAAATTTGGAGGGAAATTTCTTTCTCCAAGTGCACAAGAGTGTTCTGAACTCGAAGGCTACGGAGGAATCTCTGGTGAGCACAACCAGAATGTTACTGTTTTGCTTACTTTATGCATACAAATTTTGTTATATTTGTTAGAGAAAGAGAAAGGTTCACTTAATCAAACAAATCCTACTTCAAAACCTGAAGTAATTAGCAAGCACATCTCAGCAACATCTTCTTATATTAATGGATTCTTTGCAAGTTCATCCTCTTAGCCACCAACTCAAGCAATCTTCTTAGGTTGTTACCCTCTGTTCACCCACTGTACTCATGGGTCTTCCAAGCCTACTTGTACTCGTTAGTCAATATCTCTCTCTTATTACACATCACTGCAGGCAAATATTACTGATACCCATCCTCTTAGCCTGTAGGAGAGATATGCAGCATGTAGCAGGATATGAATACAGGGAATGATGTTCAGTAAAACACAATATATTCCTAGGAGTTGTAGTATATTAGACATGGCTTGGAAATTGCAGGATATGTGCAACCTGGGAAATCAAGTTATGGCATTTGAACTTATGCTTGCCAGCAATATGCTCTAATTTTGACTTACCAGCTATAGGATACTGTCACGACCCGCACCCTAGAGTAAGGGCACGAGAAGTGGGTACGTCCAGCCTACGTCGTAGTGTCGGCGGTAAAACGCTGTCCTAGGTCAATCATCTAATAATATAAAGTACCTGTACAGTTTATACTCTCCGAATGGAGGTGACAAACAGAAAATAATCTCAATCACATCTAGGTAGAAGAATGAAAGATAGATAGATAGACAGTAACTCAAAGAGAACAGTAGAATAGATGAAATAAGTCCAAGTGTCTAGGATAACATAACATCAGAATGTCAACTCATAATACAATAAGTCTAAGAGTTTATACATCTCCACATCTCAAAATACAACTCAGAATGTGAGACAAAAGATAATACAGAAAAGACTGTCTAGCTAACTAGCCTAGACTACTGGGACAACATCCTCAGCTGCAGGTGGATCCTGCTGAGGGTCCACAACATAAGTATCATCTAGTCCTGCTCCATAATAGGTAGACACCAGGGCCTCATCCTCATCCTCTGTAATATTTTCAACAGGTCCAGTCAGGACAGGAACGAGCACAATACATCTCACGCAGTGCATAGTATGATAGGAAATATAAAGCATGCAATAGAGTAAAATACAGGAAACGCTGAAGGAAGATACATGTAGCAAAAAAGATAACTGTAATAAAATATCTACTATAATAGAGAACTAGCAGTGTCTAGTGAGTCAGAGTAAAATATAGACATGTGAAATGGCATAGGAGATTCATGGCTACAGCTAAGAGTGATTCATGACTATAGCTACTGGGGTAATATCCACATGACTATTTCCACTCCCCCATCCCCAATCAATACACAAGGATCCGTTCAAGTTATGTTAAGATTCGTGATAAGCCCATAAATGGGAGATTCATGAGAGGCTCTGTGAACATGAGAGTACATGAGTCACAAGCGATTCGTGAATCTATGAAAGCATAGAGATACATGATGATTCATGAAACGCACAAACATGATGTATCTGATGCTCCCGAAGGGGATAACATCTCATGAAAAGATCCATATAGTACCAATCTGTGATAACAATCATGTCAGCATCAAGTAAAGTAATCTAGAGCAAGAATATAAATCCTGGCAAATATGAAACGGTCAGAGAATGTACTCGCCTCATAACTGAATGTCTGAAGAAGATATACTGTCTGAGGAGAGGTGTATGGCTCCTAATCAGAGCAATACAAGTCATAATGTATCCACAATGGTAAAAATAAAGTATACAATGCATACTACATGATTCTAGGTCAATCTGGTCAAAAGTCAACTCTTGGTCAACTCTAATAGTCAAACTAGGTCACAGGAAGTCAAACTAAGTCAAATAAAGTCAAACAAGGTCAAACAAGTCAAGGTTAGTCAAATTTAGGTTAAAGTCAACTCCTGGTCAACATTCTAATCAAATTAGTCAAATACTAGTCATTTTAGGTAAATCCTAGTCAATTCTAGGTTAACTAGGTCAAATTTGACCTAAGGTTGACTTTGGTCAACCCTTAGTCAACAAGGGTCAACTAATAGGTGTTTAGGTTATTAGGTCCAATAGGGTTAGCCCAAAAGTCATAGGCTAGTATCCTAGGCCATAGGCTAGATAACTTATAGGTTTCTATATATAACCTATATTTAGAAAGTCATATATATATATATATATATATATATATATATATATATATATATATATATATATATATATATATATGTGACTATATATATATATATATATATTTATATATATATATATATATATATATATATATATAAAACCTATATTTAGAAAGTCACATATATATATATATATATATATATATATATATATATATATATATATATATATATATATATATTTATATATATATATATCAATATAGGCCTAACTATAATACAAGCACCCTCATATTTATATATAATGATAACACTGTGTATATCTAATACAATATATATATATCATATATATTTATTTATTTTTATATACATATATATATATATATAACTTATATATATATTACATATATATAGAGAGAGGGAAGTGAGAGAGGGACATAGAGTGAGAGAGAGGGTTAACAGTGAGATAGAGTGAAAGAGAGAGAGCTGGACAGTAGGGGGGAGTTCCAGTTTCCTGGAACTGAAAACAGTCCCCCCCCCAACACACACAGTTACATATATACCTATATATGTATATACACACACAACTACAAATATACACAACTATAAATCCTCAAAACTCACCCACACTCACACATACATATATACTACATATATATACTAAAAACACACTAATACATGTATAAAATATATCAAAATTTAGTTTGAAATTCGTTTTTACAAAATTGGAAAAAAACCCAAAATCTGGAAAATAGGGACTGTTTACTCGAACTAGGTAAACCCAATTTCACACACTAAAACGAGCTAAGGGTCGAATCCATAGGTTGGTAACTGATGCCCCACCTGTACCCTAGTGTCCTAGGTACCTGACACGACACCACGACACGAATTGACGTGTCCAAACTCACAAAAACCCCACTCGAGTAAATTCAGATACACCCACGCGTGCACAGCGTCGTGCACGCGTTCCACACACTCGTGGACACACCACGAGATACGACACGTCTCGTGGTCATGCACACGTGTAGCCCACACATAGGGCTATACGATCCACACACTGACACGTGTCCACGACACTCGTGGACACGATACGAAACCCGTATCAGTCGTAAAAAACACGACTGATATACGCGTTTCGACAGCATCGTGCACGCGGTTGCACGTCTCGTGCTCGCGACACAGGACACGACGCATCTCGTGCTCGTGTCCTCGTGTACGCCACATATAGGGCTACATGCTCGTGTCATACGAGACACCCAAGTGTCGTGTCCGCACGACACGACACGCTCGAAGTTGCCCCCGCGCGCGTGTGCGCTGACAGCCCGTGTCCAGTGCGAGTGAGATTTCTCACTCGACACGACACGAAGCGACACCAAACTTTGGGGGCATGTTCGCGGACATTGCCCCCGTGTCCATGTCAAAAATCTCGTGTCCTAGTGCTCTGTGCAGTGAGCACGAGGAGCGTGGTAGTAGGGCACGCACGCGAGTCTCGTGCAGTGGGTTCATGTCCGTTTTGGACACGGACACGACTCGAAAATGTGTTCAGTCCACTTGGGTTGTGTCCTACATGTCTAGGGCTACCAGAAAATGTATTTCGTTTTACATTTTAACAAAAACACTTCCTTTGTGGCATTTCGTCAAACGAGGGTTTCTAGCTTAGGATACGTGTCCGATACGGACACCAAACCGACTCTAATTTTCACCAAACTTGACCCACAGTTCCCTGGTACCTAGATGCATGCAAATATGAAGAGAAAACATAATATTAACATGGTTTGAGGGTATTTACCTATTGATGCAAATCCAATGGAAAAACAAAGAGAGGGGGGTGTCCACTTCAACTTGGTGATGCCCAAAGCTCACGAAATCCTCGATAGCAGGCCCTAACTAGTACCCTCTAGTGTAGGGGAGTCCAATGCAAGAAACTAGAGGTGATTTGGATCAAAAATGATCAAGTTGTGGGTGTTTGAAGAAAATGGGATTTTGTCGGATTAAATTCATGTAAAATGATCATGAATTAATGTGAGGGGTTAATATAGGATGGTGTAGGGCTAGGGGGGTGCCCTTGGCTGGCCATGGCAAGGGGGGTGTCCTTGGGTTGCTTCCAAGCTAAGGAACATTGACTTCTAGGTAAAGGTAGTTTAGATCTTTAGGTTTTCAAGAAAATATCACAAAAGATAATATCTAGATATTTTCCCTACTTTAACTAACATGTAAATATCTAACCCCTAAGTTTCTAGGTTAGTAACTAATCTCTAGATTAGGCTAAACTAGGTTAGGGACTAACATGACACTAATCAACTAATTAAATAATAATAAATCACATAAATCCAAATAATTCTAAATAAATCCTAGAAAATTACCAAAATATCCTTTAGGCTAAAAAGCCCTAATTTGGTGTTCTAAGCCTATGGCTAGGCTCACATGATCATGGTTAGTCTCTAGGTTATGAAATCTCTAGGATTTATACTAGGGTTATACTAGCAAAGTCACAAAGTCATAAGTCGTGACTTAGAATAGTTTAACTTAACTAAAATCACCCAAAAATCATATTATGACTAAAATACCACTAATGAATAATAAAAATAATAAATTTTCAAAAATACCCCAATTTCAGAAAACTGGGTGTTACAAGTCTACCCACCTTAAAATAATTTCGTCCTCGAAATTTAGATGGTCGTACTCCTCCTAGGTCAAACCTCCAACAATCAGGGACGAAGCTACTACCTAGCAACATACAAGGTCAACAACCAAAATATGGGTGGTAGACCTATACTGGATCATGTCCAAAAATTGGCTGGCAGTTTTAGGTCATAAGGTGTCCTTAATCCAAATCGAAATCAAAAGTAACTCCATGGGGTAAATCAGGATGGAGTCTCGGGTCAGGAAAATCGTACTAAGCAAATGAAGCACACAATGGTATGCCTGAGTGGGACACTAAGGTCATGGGTGTAGAGTGTCATGTCTAGGTCATGTATGTGAAGTCAGTTTTGAGAAAACAACTAGTCTTGTGCTCCTAATTTAAAAGTCACGGTAATGTGCCTACGATGATCATAATTTAGAGTGGAAAAGGTCTATGGCCTAAATTGAACCAAAAATCGTGATGAAATAGCAGTGTAAAGGGGCAGGTTAAATGGGACAGTCCTGGTCATAGGTATAGACTAGGAAGATAAGGAAACAATAAATCACAGGGCTAAAAGGGTTACCATTCTATGGTCAAAGCTACTCTATCAAAAGGCATAGCATATATACATTAATCTATTTAAGAGGAAAATTCTTGACAAGGAAGTTAGTCAAGAATTATATTAACAACTAAACTACTCCTACTCCTACTCCTACTCCTACTCCTAAGTAAGAGATGAAGAAACAATAACAATCGACAAAACAAAGAACTACCAGGTCAAACTGATCACTAATAAAGAACAGGTAGGAGCAGATGGAATTGGATCTTAAGATAGATAAAATGAAGCAAGGTGGGAATAGAATTTAGAATAACAAAACCTGCAAGCACATCGCCAACTGCCTGAGCATCCTCAACTGTCATGGCGTAAGCACGCCCCTGCTGACCTCTTCCAGCCTGCTGCTAAAACTGTAAAAATCTCTGCTGCTGTGGCTGTAACGGTCCTCTCTGCTGCTGTCCTACCGGAGCCTTGGCTCCTGCTCCTGGTGCTGCTCTCTGTGCTACTCTGCCTGTGAACTGGGAACACTCCCTGAGCTGGTGGTCTGCTGCCCCACATAGTAGGCACCAGCCCAACCTCTTCCTGTACTCTCCTCATCCATGTCCCGATTTCTTACAGTAGGGACAACTGGTAGTCTGCTGTCTCGGGGCCTGCTGCTGCTGCCTCGGCTGCTGATACTGCTGTGGCTGCCTCTGCTGATGCTGATAGTGAGGCCTCTTGGCCTGAACTCCACTGTTGCCGGCTCCCTGTGTATCACGGCCCCTCTTGAGCTTCAGCTCAAGATCATCCTCAGCAGCCATCGCTTCTGCCAGAATCTCCTCAAAGGTGGCATTCCTGTCACTCTTGGTCAAGGACTTGACTTCCTTGACCAAGCCCTTCCTGAACCTCCTCGCCTTTGCTGTCTCGCTAAGGCCCTCCACAAATCTGCTCAACCGGCAAAACTCACCGGAATACTCCTCTACAGTCTGGTTCCCCTGAACCAGGTTCTCGAACTGGGTCTCCAAAGCACCGACTGCCTGATCCGGGAAAAACTTTCCCTTGAAGAGCTCCTTGAAAGCTCCCCATGTCTGCCCTGGAGTGCCTACTCTCGGGTCCATCTTATACCAGGTACGGGCAAGATCCCGTATCTGGCTGGCTGCTGCTTCTATCTGTAGTCCGGCTGGTATCTCTGCCAGTCGAAAAATCTCCTCAATGTGCTCAATCCAGTCATCAGCATAAAGAATCTCCTCTGTCCCCAAGAAGTCCCTGGGGTTCATCTTCTTGAAGTCCTGAATGCCCAGAATCCTCTGCTGTCGCGGCTGTCCCAATCCTTCCTGTGGCTGGACAGCCAACCTCTCCACCGTCGCTCTAGCCAGCTGATGGACCTCATCTATGCCCCTGGTAAACTCCGTCGTATGACGCTGCTGCTGAGCCTGCTGCGACTCTAGGAAATGCTAGAAGTATGAAAACATCTGTGCAGCATCCACTAATCCAGATGGCATCGGCGGCTGGAACTGCTGCTGGTACTGCTGAAATTGTGGCTGACGAAACTGCGAGGGAGGCATGTCTGGGGTAGCTGGGATGGTCCTCCGAATAAGTAGAGGTGCACCCCCAAATGTGGCAGAAGCTCCCACATGAGCTGGAGTAAGGGGAGCTGTGGTCCCCGGGTCCTGGTGAGCTGGACGAGAGGTGGCAGACCTCTCAGTGGTGTCACCTGGACCGAGACGCTGTGATCGTGTCTCCACCATCCTGAAGACAGATCAATAAGGAAGTCAATAACGGTACAAGGATGATAGTATCAAGAAGGACAACATGAAATAGATTATACAAATTTAAACAAAAGTCAGTAGGTTCAAATCCATAGAAATTTCCTAATTGTGATTGAGTATCCACTCTCTCTAAGCCTATTCCTTAAACCCTATCACAGGCTGTAGTGATACTCTAGTTCGAATACCACTACATAAACAGGACCTGCATAGGCCACCACTAAAAACGTGTCACGACCCGCACCCTAGAGTAAGGGCACGAGAAGTGGGTACGTCCAGCCTACGCCGCAGTGTCGGCGGTAGAACACTGTCCTAGGTCAATCATCTAACAATATAAAGTACCTGTACAGTTTATACTCTTCGAATGGAG
>JANAVB010025196.1:33898027-34165527 GCA_029216955.1 Iris pallida | reverse complement strand
CTATGATACATCTCTAGTCCATAGTTTCTGTCAAAACAAGGGCATAGACTGGGGAATAAAGGAAAATAATAAGCAGCTCTCAAAACAAGGGCATAGACTGGGAGATGCATGCATTTTAATCCTTTTCTGTCAGAATTCTTCTTGCCCTGGTTAATAAGCAGCTTTAATAAGTAGCTTTCTGCAGTTCCATAGCCCTGGCAATGCAAACTACATTGCTTGTCCACAGCTCTCAAAAGTTACCTGCAGAAATTCCTTTGTCAATTTACTGACCTCTTCCAGAGCAAATGATTTGTAGTCACTTACATGCATGCCATATATATACTTTTGTCCAATGATGAGCTTAGAATTGCTGCAGGCTCTTTGGCCTTTTGTTTTTTGTCACTGTGGAAAGCTGTTTTTGATGTTCTGTTCATTTTTTTTCCTAAAGGAATATTTGGGGGCTTTGCAGTTATACTCAACCAACAAGTAGAAAACCTCATTTCTTGTCCATAAGCTCTCTATGGTAAATGGCGAAATTCCCTCATAAATTTACTGATTCTAATACTTAAAAATGACCTGTATTCTCTTATATTGTTAATTTCATGTCTTCTTGGCAAAATTCCTATCTAGGATAGAGTGTAATGGTAGTAAATACGACAAGTATACACAAAAAAACCAATAAGTATACACTCTAGAGTGTACACTCTACGATGCAATATTGGAGACTATAACCGATATAAATCACCCCCACACCAAAACTGGTGACCATCATTCCTTTCTAGGATAGAACTTATCCGCAGATTGTATTTCTAGTTTTTTTTACCTGATTACAGTATATTATGAGGTATTCCTTGTAATATTGGAGGGTACAAGAAATTTCACACACCCTCACAAAAACTGTAACCAAATTTCCTTTCTAGTAAACACGACAAGTGTACACACTACGATGCAATATTGGAGTGAGACTATAACAGATATGAATCACCTCCTCACCAAAACTGGTGACCACCATTCCTTGCTAGGATAGAACTTATCCGCAGATTTACAGGTTTCTGGTTTTTTCTGAAACTTCTTTTACTCTTACATGTTTGTCATACGTGCAAAGAAACTTCTTTTACTCTGAAAATTCTTTTACTCTTACAGATTTATAGTTTGTCATATGTGCAAAAAACTTCTTTTACTCTGAAACTTCTTTTACTCTTACATGTTTGTCATATGTGCAAAGAAACTTCTTTTACTCTGAAACTTCTTTTACTCTTACAGGTTTCTGGATTTTTTCTGAAACTTCTTTTACTCTTACAGATTTACAGTTTGTCATATGTGCAAAGAAGATGTGCTCACATGTATGTTTTTCCTGAAACTTCTTTTACTAGTTTGCACGCTTTTTAATTTGATACTTCTTTTACTCTTACATGCAGGAATATGTACAGTTTTAGCATGGATGCAAGCACTTTCATTCTTCCTCAAGAGAGCCTCGTCTTGATTATCCAAAAACACAAGAGTTTGAAATGTTTTGTGGTTTGCTTCATGCATCTAGAGCCTTGTTTTGTTGTCAATAAACCAACAATGGAATGTTTCCTTACTAAAATATTAATGTATGGATGCTAGTGAACATCCTGTGGTTTAGTTGCTTATTTTTCAAATATTATGTGGTTTAATTACTAATTTGAATGGTTGAATTGTTATTTGAAATTATGTGGTTTTGTTTCTAGTTTGGAATGGTTGAATTGTTATTGCAAATTATTGTGGTTTAGTTACTTGCTCGGAATTGTTATTGAAAATTTTGTGGTTTAGTTATTGGTTTGGAATGGTTAAATTATTATGAAAGTAAAATATTATGAAATTGGATATGTTGTTTATTGTTTAGTTACAAGTTGAATGTAGTTTTTTTATTTAAATAGTCCAATTGTAATGGTTATAACTGTGATAATTAGTGGAGAATAGTAACGAAAAAAATAATGTAGTCACAGTAAAAACTGTGACAAAACAAACTAACTGCCACATTAATAACTGTGACAAATGGAATATTGATCACGGTTATAATCGTTACCACAACAAATATTTGCCACGGTTATAACCGTTACCAGAACAAATATTTGTAACGGTTATAACCGTGACCAAAACAAATATTTGTAACGGTTATTACCATGAACCAAACAAATATTTGTAACGGTTATTACCGTGACCAAATAATAACCACGCCCCACTAGTAACGGTTATTACCGTGACAAAAAATAATTGTCACGGTAATAACCGTGGGTAATCGCCTATTATGGTGTAGTGCACAGGACTCCAACTCCCACCATTTTTATAAATGGAAGAAATAATACGCACAATGTCGTGGCCTTCGTAAAAATATAAAGGGGAAAATCCATTAAAGATTTGCTTCCCACTTAGAGTTCCTGAAGAACTCCTTAGTCTTTCATACTATAACATGTTATCAATAAGTACATAGCTCTACCACGAATGCTCAGGATTCATGATCATCTTTGAATTAAAAAAAGTACTTAGATCTCAATTTTTTTTTCCATATATGATTATTCGTCTTATGATGCCACAGCATAGTTGTTCATGGCGACACACAAAATTTCTCAGGAACTAGCATGTCCCTTTATGCCAGCAAATATGTTCCTTACGACACATGAAATTTCTCAGTAACTAACGTGTCCCTCTATGGAAGCAAAGATGCCCCTCGAGGAACACAAATTTCCTAAAGAATAATGAGATTCCACATGCAAAGCTTACCAGTTTGCCAGAAGAAAAGGTCAAGAATACTTAACAGTTTTCCAGAAGAAAATGTCGCAAAAGTTTGCCAGAATCAAAATGCTGCGAATATTTAGCAGAAGCAAACGCCACAAAATTTTTTCCAGAATAAAAACATCGTAGAAGTCTTCCAGAAGCAAATGCTGCAAAGTAGAGCAGCTACGCGAAGTGTAGAAGCCTCGCAGAATAAAGTAGCCATGCAGAATATAGCAACTTTGCCTAATGGAGCTGCCCAATAAAAATTAACAACTCCGTAGAATCTAGCCTCCACGGAATGATGCAGTTTCGCAGAATAAATCTACTCCACAAAAAAGAGCAGCTCCACGGAATGGAGCTGTCTTGCGGAACATAATAGATGACCTACAAAATTGAATCTCTGTGAAATGGAACTGTCCTGCAAAATGTATCACATTAGAGCACTGTCTTGTAAAATATTAAAACCCTATGGAATGGAACTATCACACGAAACATAGCCCCGCGGAACTCCACAGTTCCAAAGTTTGTCGCAAAATTCCATAGAAAAAAAGTTTGCCCGCAACAAATCAAACTCGAAAACTGTAAAGGTTCTGGGGCTTCGCCCTCGATATAATGCCCTAGTCCCAAAATACGTAGGAATAGGATACGTAAACATGCCAGCTACGTATTTAACTAGACTTTAGTCCGACTCAAATACGTATGAGCTATGTAAATCAAAACAGGTATCCATGTATCATAATAATATCATCCACAACACTAACTATACTATGATCTAAGAAAGAAAATAACTAAGGAAGAACAGAATAGATAGCATCAACTATTGATACTTGAAGATACTGAAGACGTATCTCCCATTATGCCTATGTCAGATCTCATCAATAACCTGTAAGGAAACCATCAATAACCTAGAGATCGATCACCAGGTCCTCAAAGTGACGTAGCAAAATACATAATATATATGCCAAAATGAAATACAGTAAGTAACATGAATGAACAGGAAATACAGAGACAGCTAACTCTAATCATGACTAGCCACCTATATGCAATACAATTTGAGGATGACGTTCGCAAGCGCAGACATCTCTATAGTAAATACAACAGGACAGGAGTATACATATAGTTGTAGCTCTGCGTCAGAATCTCACCGGTAACTAAGAGATGTTGTAACTCAGGACTCCTCTCTGAATAGATATATACATATATATAAAGTGTAAGTGTATAACATGGCCCGTGCAAGTAATAATCATCCTCATCTCCCAAATGTTACTATCTCACATTCACGACACGTCCAACCAGTCTTCTAACAAGGAATAAGTCTAACAAAATCATGTAAGGTTACCTAGCATGCAATGGAACACTCCGTGTATCTCATCTCATGTATCAACATGAATAACCAGGAACAAGTATAATAAGGACAGTATAATCAGGATAACATACAGGTAATGAACATGAAAACATGCAACAATATGACATGTAATGATCGAAATAAAGAAAACATGTAAATACTGTAAATTAATTTGACAAGGTATACTAGTCTGGAGTTTGTCCAATCCGTGCTGATTCTACGAAGACCAAAAGTTGTATCCAAACCTCAACATGAACTATAGTTGCTATAGTCCTCAAAAAATCTACCACAGCCCAAGACAGACAACCAAAAATTACATAGCACACATGCATGTAATCAAGTCCTTATTAGGGTTTATTTATGAAAAATAGTTTCCTCCGTACAATCGATATATATTAAGAAACTTATTTTATTATTATAAATACACCGATAACACTTCTAAATAATAATATATATAACATAAGTTCGTAGATAATACTTACAAAGCAATTAAATGTTTGTTTTGACAACATTTTTATTTGAAAAATTAATATCTTTGATACTTATATCTACTAAAATAAATATTTGAACTTACTAGATTTTAGACTAAAATTCATATCTAAAAATAGTAATGTACGTAAATATAACCTTATAGTTATACAAGACATATGTACAGAAGATCATTTATAAATATTTAGCTTTACAAATATTTCTATATTTAATTAACATTTAAGTATTTAACCAAGAAACTTATAATATGACTAAATTATCTAAGTTATTACTACTAACCATAAATAACCATGTCCAAATACCTCATGGAACTATCAAATTCATACATAACAACACACATGTTTCCAGAGATATTGAAACCTAGTTTTACGGTTTTCGGCTTCCAAATTTTTTGGTTAAGTCGCTACTTCAAGGACATGCATGTAAATCATCTAAAATCATAAGAATAATGATTTAAATATAATTTATATGGAATTAACCTCTGAATTCCAAATTTAGAAGTTTAAGGAAAATTCATGGCAAGTTGACTTCTGTGTCAGTTGGTCTACCCAAAACTTGTATGGAACATCACCAAACTTCTAATATGACTTAAATATATGAAATAATATTTAAAACATAATTAATATTAATTATTTTACAAAAAATAAACTTAGATTCAATGGCCCAATTAACCACCAAGTTTTGGCTATTTTATGTCAGCAACTTACCCGAAAAGCTAGTATTTGATCCCTAATTTTTGATCAGATCTAAGATGATAAAATTATTTAAAAAATAATTAAAAAAATTGTATTTTACAGCAATGAACCTACCATAGATTCAGTTTTGAATTTTTTTAATAATTTCCTAAATTCCTTCACAATAGTGCTCAAACTTAGTTCTACATAACCCGATTTCTCAACAATCCAACATGCAACTTCTAGAGATAAAAATATAGGATAAAAGAGATCAAAAATCTAATTTATATGATATTCTCAGATTTCCTATAGAATTAATAGCATAGGGTTTGAGATGAAAAAAGATGAAAACTTTACCAAAGTACTTTTCTAGAAGGGTTGTGGGTGCTCCTCCTTGTCCAAGATCCCAACTTTCTTGCTTTGCTTGCTTGCTAACCCATTTTTTAATAGGTTAGAAGGTGTTGGCAATAGTTCTTGAAGGTTGGATGATAAAAGTGTGGCTTTTTGGAGGTTTAATAGAATTTTGGTGAAAAGATGAGTTAAAGGAGAGACTTTGAGTGGGATGAGATGATTGGAATGTGTTGTGGAGGGAAAGGATGATGAAGGAGAGGGAAGAGGGCTGCTATTTTCGGAATTAATAGAGATGGGGCTGCTCTTGGGTGGCAAATGATAGTTTTTGGTGTTAGGGTTAGGGTTTTATGAAGTTATTATATATATATATATATATATATATATATATATATATATATATATATATATATATATATATACATACATACATATATATATATATATATATATATACATACATATATATATATATATATATATATATACATATATATATATATATATATATATATATATATATATATATATATATATTACATTATATATATATATATATATATATATATATATATATATATTATATATATATATATATATATTATATATATATATATATATATATATATATATATATATATATATGGGGTAATTGTGGCGAACTCGCCTCCACTGGGCTAGAGGTCATTTGCTATATATATATATATATATATATATATATATATATATATATATATATATATATATATATATATATATATATATGGGGTAATTGTGGCGAACTCGCCTCCACTGGGCTAGAGGTCATTTGCTATATATATATATATATATATATATATATATATATATATATATATATTCGAACTAATGGGTAATTGTGGCGAACTCGCCTCCACTAGGCTAGAGGTCATTTGATATATATATATATATATATATATATATATATATATATATATATATATATATATATATATATATGTAATGCCTGTGGTTCGTATTACGTATTTTTGGAATACGTGTACGTATTTATTCTTGTATTGCATAATTTCCTGGCTTAGCATTTTCTCCATGGCTTGGTTTATTTCCTTGGGCTGGTTCGGCTTGGCTTGGTTTTGCTTTGGTTCATGATGAACCCAAGTGAACCCCCTACCTACCACCACCATTTTGTATTTATTACCCATTCTTCTTTCTCTCTCTTCATTTATCATCTTCTTCTTCCCCATTTACTTCCTTACCTACCAAAAGAGAGAGAGAGTGAGCTCTAGGCAAGTGCAACTTGCTTTATGGAGGAACTATGATTTTATTGCTCCATTCTCTTCCTTACAGCATTTTGACTAGCTATAGTATTTGGCTTTTCTAATTTCCATGGCTAGATTCTTGTAGATCTAAGTTTGCATTATTTTCAGATTTCTTGGGTTTTGATCTACTTAATATTGTTATTTCTATGTTTTGATGGTTCCATGTTGTAGAGAATCTCGTTTTACCCTATTTTGACCTATAGAAGTTCGGATTTGGGCTCCGGATGAAAGTTTTATGAAGCTTGGAAGGCATGGGTTCCTAGTGTTCTTCTCCTCGGAATTTTGGAGAAGAAGAACAGTTCCCTGGCGCATGGCTGTACTTGACCGCATGAGTATTCATACGGCAAGTCGCCATCAGCCGCATGAGACCCTTGTACTTCTAAACCGCATGAAACTTAGTCCCTGCCGCATGAGGCTGAGTCTCATACTCAGCCGCATGGGCTCATTTCCCATCAGCCGCATGAGTCTACATGGACTTAGTCGCAGGGCTGAGAACGAACCCTTCTCGAGCCGCATATGCAACTATTCCCCCCAGCCGCATAAGCCATCGCATTGACCCAGCCTCATGTGCCCTCACTTCTTCCGGGCTGCATGGGTTTTGCTATGTGAGCCGCATGGACTTGAGTTCGCCATCAGCCGCATGAAGACCCCTTTCTAATTTGAGCCGCATATGCGCTCACCTCCCTGAACCGCATGAACTCAAGCACTTGCCAGCCGCATAGGCCCTGATCCCCGAGCCGCATGAGAACCCTAGACCCTGGCCGTATGGACTTCTGAGTCCGGGCCGCATGATTCGATTAATTTCTAGCCGCATGCGCCTTTGCATTTCCAGCCGCTGGCGCCCTTGTACTTCCAGCCGCATGCACCCCCTCCTTTTCTGGCCGCATATGACTGAACCGCATGACTTTCTCATGGTCCTGTGTACTATTATTTATCATTATTTGTCCATGTTTCGTAACTCCTTTTATTAGATATTTTATGCCCATTTTATATCCTTACGTCTTTTATCATGAACTTGATAATCATGAATTTATTTGATATGTTTGGAATTGATAATTGAGCACGACCTGACAGTGACCCGTAGTGGTGCACTCCTGACAAGTAACCTGACATGACCTGATAGTGGCCTGTTGTGGTGCACTCCTGACCAGTACACTTGACATGATAACCTGACATGATATATCTGATAAGCTGTTGCGACGGCTACCTGACATGACATGACCTGTATAATTAATTCCTGGATACCGTGGTTGATTGTGCTTGTATAAATAATCCAGTCCTGTCTTGCATCATGTCTAGGACAGGGACTCCTGAGTACCACGGTCAGAGTACCTATTGAAATGGACTAAGGTTAATAACTAGATTAACACATTAGTCATGAAGAGATTTCCCAGCTACAGGCAATCCTGTTACCTGGGCGCGCCTGGGATCTGTAGCCTGCCGTCGAGTAGGGCACATTTCCAGCACACTGTCATGTGTTGCATCCTTCAAGCTACCTAAGGGTACATGTGTTTTCTGGACGGTGTACCCACCTGAATTCAACCCCTAATTTCGACCTGGGTAACCTGGATGGTCTGCAGGGCTTGTGGCTGTGGAATAATCTCGCTGCATCTTGTTAGTAACTAGGCCTGTGATAACCCTAGTTAGTTAAAGTATCAAGCCGTAATTCTTGCTTGGCCGTGAAGTGATTGGATGGAGTCTAACCTGTCTAGCCTTGTCCTGATCCTGTTCCAGATTTCTGCATGACCTGAATGCCTGTATTTATTTTACCGATAAATGGTGAGAATTTCAAGTTCTGTTCAGACGAAGGGTTACAACCCCGGTCCTTGTTTGGTTTATGGGTTGTAACCTGGTTATCTGAATAGTTCCATGGTTATCTCGTCGTATATCATCCTGATGTATTTTCTTTATTTCCAGTTCTTACTTATTTATATCTTGTGCTGATTGCTGGTTTTAGTTCCTAAGTGAAGCTTCCTTTGTGGCACTTGCTCTTTTTGGGATCTGACCCAGCTGGTTTTATATGGCCAGATTTCGGAGCAGCTCCAGAGGATCTACCGGCCTTCCAGCCAGATGGTGACCACTAGA
The DNA here is from genome assembly GCA_029216955.1 of Iris pallida. NCBI lineage: Eukaryota > Viridiplantae > Streptophyta > Magnoliopsida > Asparagales > Iridaceae > Iris > Iris pallida. The sequence continues at coordinate 34,156,570 of JANAVB010025196.1, read as the reverse complement.
CGGAACCCTGGCAACGAGTGGGTTTATTTTTGATCTCCTACTTATTGTAAAAATATTCTTTTGAGGCGTTTAGCCGACGAGCACCTGTTTAGCTCGGTTGCATTTTACTTACTGTCTGCCTACGGGCTGTAACATGATTAACAGATCCTAGGGTTGATCATGTATGACTAAACTCTTGCTAGTCCTAACATTTTGTAACGACTAGCTTCATGATCAGCTGAATATGTAATATTTGGGATGCCTTACTATTGTATATTTAATGATCATACATCTTGTGACTTTACTTACTTGCTTGTGATTGAGACAATAGGCTTGTTCATGACCATAGGAGACTGTTGGCTTGTAGATAAACCCTCATGTATCTAGACAGCCGTGATCGTATAGCGAGATGGATTCCATTTCATATACGTAGCTGGCTATGTCTGCCCCCGCTCTCCAGTATTCTGGTTCTGGGGCGTGACATGGTTTAAGTGGTGGCCCATGCAGGTCTTGTAAATCAAGATATGTGAGGGTTTACCGGATAGATGTCTCAATCAGTATTCATCCTTGATCTCTGCTCGTATCCTCTGAATCCCTGGATTCTTGTCCTGATCACATTTGCTTGTAATCATTGGTCTATCCTGGTCCTTCCTTATTGTTCCCCATATCGTCTTCTTCAGCGGCATTGTTCGTGGTCCTGCCGATCAGCAAGGCGGAGCACCTCCCGTGGACCAACAGCAACCTGGAGATCAAGTCCAGCATTCCGGAGTAGCCTCCAGAGTCGAGCCTATTGGAGAAGAGCCCCCAGTTCAGCCAGTTCAGCCTGCCGAGCCTGATGATGGCACCTTAGTAGGACTCGTCAGGACCTTGATAGCTTCACAAGATCGTCGTGGAGATGCCTTGCACCAGGCAGTAGCGGATGCTTTGACCAGGGGCGGTCATCAGGGTAACAGCGCGGCCAACAGCTTCAAGCGCTTGAACCCTCCATTCTTCGACGGTAGTAAAAATGCTATCGCCGCAGATGCTTGGCTTCAGGACACTGAGGTGGTTCTAGAAGCAGCCAGGACTCCGAAGAATGAGAAGGTAGCCGTGGTACGCCTACAGTTGTTAGATCTTGTCCGCAGCTGGTGGGCAGCGCAGGCCGTTGGGTTAGTGGCACCCATTGCTTGGGCAGTATTCAGGGAGAGATTCCAGACCAAGTATTTCGATGCCGTGGCTCGGTACGATCTACAGACGAGGTTCACCAATCTGAAGCAAGGAGGCAGGACGATCGATGGATATGCGGTCGAGTTTTCAAGACTCAGTCGGTTTGCTCCCACCTTGGTGGCAACCGAGTATGATAGAGCCCAGCGGTTCCAGCAGGGACTCCACCTGGAGATCTTGTTAGCAGTGGAGCAGTTTGAGCATCAGACTTTTGATGCAATCTTGAGAGCAGACCGGAGGCATGAGTATACCTCCCAGAGGATTGTGGATAGGACCGGAGGTCGGAAGAGATCTCACGGCCAGATGAATCAGTCTTCAGCACCAGCCCCGGCAGCCAGGGCTTTGACTATTGGAGCTCCGAGACGAGCGGCCTCAGTAACGTCGGTTCAGCATTCCACCCCGACGTACCCTCAGCAACAGCAGAAGCAGAAGCAGTCTTCCGCAGTGGGATGTTTTCATTGTGGGGAGCCAGGCCATGTAGTGGCAGATTGTCGTAGGGCACAGGGATTGTGTCTGGTTTATGGAGCACCAGACCATAGGGTTGGATCCTGCCCGAATAGGGGTGGTTCATCATCGTCCAACCTTTCTAGCTCTTCGGTGAGAGGACCAGCACCGGTCCTGCAGCAGCAGTATCCATTGCCGAGGCCCTTGCCGCCTCAGTCCCAAATGTTCCAGCAGCAGAACCCCAGCAATATGTTCAAGCCCAAGCCCAGAATCAGAGCAAGCAGCGAGGATTTCAGCAGAGGGGACCCGCACCCCGAGGGCATGGTCATGCTATGGTGATGACCGCAGAGGAAGGATTGGCACCAGGAGAGGTAGTGGCAGGTACTATTCTCGTCAACTCCTTTCCAGCTTCAACTTTATTTGATTCTGGTGCATCATATTCTTTTATGTCTGCACGATTCGCGACACGGGTAGGATTGGAGCCCGAGTCATTATCAGTAAGGCTTAATATACTTACTGGTAACGGACTTGTGGGAGTCGATAGTGTGTTTTCCTCGTGTCGGATCGTAGTTAGCGGTAGAGAGTTCCTCGCTAGATTGATAGAGTTCCCGATGACCGACTATGATGTGGTCTTAGGGATGGATTGGTTGAGGAACCAGTATGCTAGAATAGATTGCCATGTTGGTAGAGTTGTTTTTAGCATTCCAGGCGAGCCAGAGTTTTTCTTCTCCCGAGGCGAAGTTGAGCCTTCTCCTCCAGTATTGCGGATGGCAGTAGCAGCAGTTCAGTTGCCCAGGGTAGTCGATGAGTTCCCCGATGTTTTCCCAGAAGAGCTTCCAGGTATGCCTCCGGAGCGGAAGATCGAGTTCACTATAGACTTGATTCCCGGGAGAGCCCCAGTGTCAGAGAGAGTCTACCGGATGGTACCGTCAGAATTGAAGATATTGTACCAGATGATTAAAGAACTCAGAACCAAGGGATTTATTCGTGCTAGTGGATCACCTTGGGAAGCCCCGATGCTTCTTGTGAAAAAGAAAGATGGTACGTCCAGGTTATGTGTTGATTATCGTACCTTGAACTCAGTGACAGTCAAGAACAGATACCCTCTTCCGAGGATAGATGACTTGTTTGATCAACTCAAGGAGGCATCAGTATTTTCGAAGATTGATTTGCGCTCAGGTTATCATCAAATCAGAGTCAGAGAGCAGGACATCCCGAAGACAGCTTTTAGATCGAGATATGGGCATTGGGAGTTCCTTGTTATACCTTTTGGAGCAACTAATACGCCGGCAGTATTCATGGACCTCATGAATCGCATCTTCATGCCTTACTTGGATCAGTTTATGATTGTGTTCTTGGATAACATCCTGGTCTACAGTAAGAGTGAAGCCGAGCATGAGCAGCACCTCCGTGTGGTTCTTCAGACTCTCAGGGAGCACCAGTTGTATGCCAAGTTCAGTAAATACGAGTTCTGGCTCGATCGTATTTCGTACTTGGGTCATATCATCACTCGAAGAGAAGTAGAAGTCGATCCCCAGAAGATTGTGGCTATTGAGTCGTGGCCGGTGCCCAGCACAGTTGCAGAGGTTCGTAGTTTTCTTGGATTGGCCGGCTACTACCGGCGGTTTGTATCAGATTTTGCTCAAATTTTAGCGCCATTGACGCAGTTGACCCGCAAGGATACGCAGTTTGCTTGGACAGCAGAGTGTTAGAGTTCTTTTGAGCAGTTGAAGCGAGGCCTGATAACAGCTCCTATTCTTACGCTTCCAGATGGAACCGGAGTATTCTCAGTATATTATGATGCTTCAGGCAGAGGTTTAGGATGTGTTCTGATACAGCATGGAAAGGTAATAGCTTATGCGTCACGACAACTTCGTGATCATGAGAAGAATTATCCAACCCATGACTTGGAGCTGGCAGCAGTAGTGTTTGCACTTAAGTTGTGGAGGCACTACTTGTATGGAGATAGGGTGGAGATTTTCACCGACCACAAGAGCCTGAAGTATGTTTTCACCCAGAAGGATCTTAACATGCGTCAGAGAAGGTGGCTAGAGCTACTTGTGGATTATGATGTCAACTTGCAGTATCATCCTGGGAAGGCCAACGTTGTTGCAGATGCTTTGAGCAGGAGAGCCAGAGTTTATTTCCTAATAGCACAACCAGAGCTGTTAGCAGATCTTCAGAAGATGGGTATAGAAGTTGTTCTCCCTTCTAGTGTGGCATTGATGGCCAGTATGCAAGTTCAGTCCACTATAGTCGAGAGGATCCGGATGGCGCAGTCGGCAGATTCCAAGCTTCAGCGACTCAGAGCAGAGTGTGAAGCAGGATGAAGACCAGAGTTATGCATTCACGAGGATGGTACACTTCGACATGATAATCGTCTTTGTGTAACCAGTGGAGATATCAGACAGGAGATCATGGCAGAAGCGCACAGTTCTCAGTATTCCATCCATCCTGGCGGTACGAAGATGTACCGTGATATCCGTCAGCACTTCTGGTAGAATGGTATGAAGCGGAAGATAGCTTGGTTTGTCTCTCGGTGTTTGGTTTGCCAACAAGTCAAGGCCGAACATCAGAGACCAGCAGGACTTCTTCAGTCCTTGCCGATTCCAGAATGGAAGTGGGAGCATGTGACCATGGATTTCGTGACCGGATTGCCTAGATCCCCAGCTGGTCGAGATGCTATTTGGGTTATAGTTGATCGGCTTACGAAGGTGGCTCACTTTCTTCCATTCAGAGTTGGTCAGTCGACGGCTCATCTAGCAGAGATGTACCTCAGGCAAATTGTCAGGTTACACGGAGTCCCAGTCAGTATCACCTCGGACCGAGATTCCAGATTTACGTCGCACTTTTGGCGTAGCTTGCAAAAGAGTTTGGGGACTCATCTCCAGTTTAGTTCAGCACATCACCCGCAGACAGATGGTCAGTCGGAGCGCACGATTCAGACTCTTGAAGATATGTTGCGGTCTTGCACACTTGACTTTGGTGGTTCATGGGAAGATCACTTGCACCTGGTGGAATTCTCGTACAACAACAGTTTCCAGGCCACTATCCAGATGGCACCGTTCGAGGCACTTTATGGCAGGAAGTGCAGATCCCCGCTAGCCTGGGATGATGTTGGAAAGAGACAGATGCTTGGTCCAGAAATGATTACACAGACAGTTGAAGTGGTTAGGAGAGTCAGAGATCATCTTCGAGTTGCCCAAGATCGCCAGCGTCATTGGGCCGATTCTCATCGGCGTCCTCTCAAGTTTTCGGTCGGCGATCATGTATTCCTGAGGATTTTGCCTAACCGTGGCGTCATTCATTTCGGCGTACGGGGAAAGCTTAGTCCTAGGTATATAGGACCATTCGATATCCTGGAGCGAGTAGGAGATGTATCCTATCGTCTCGCTCTTCCGCCGTCGCTAAGCGAGGTGCATGACGTGTTCCATGTATCCCAATTACGACGGTATATCCCAGACCCGAGCCACATCCTGGATCATTCAGAATTGGTTGTTGGTACCAACCTTTCGTATGAGGAGAGGCCCGTGTCTATATTGGACCAAAGAGAGAAGATCCTCAAGAACAAGACTATCAAGTTAGTCCGAGTTGCTTGGGGTCATCACTCTTTGGGGGAGTCAACATGGGAGCGTGAGGATGATATCCGATCACGATATCCCGACTTGTTTGACTCGTGAGGTATAATGTCTTCCTTATGCCTCATGCCTTCAATTCCTTGCTTGCATGATTGATTGATTGCCTAGTATAACTCGCTCGTTATTAGTATAGCTTGTCATTGCCCCTCTAGCCTCTTGATTAAATTCCGAGGACGGAATTCTTTTAAGGTGGGTAGAGTTGTAATGCCTGTGGTTCGTATTACGTATTTTTGGAATACGTGTACGTATTTATTCCTGTATTGCATAATTTCCTGGCTTAGCATTTTCTTCCTGGCTTGGTTTATTTCCTTGGGCTGGTTCGGCTTGGCTTGGTTTTGCTTTGGTTCATGATGAACCCAAGTGAACCCCCTACCTACCACCACCATTTTGTATTTATTACCCATTCTTCTTTCTCTCTCTTCATTTATCATCTTCTTCTTCCCCATTTACTTCCTTACCTACCAAGAGAGAGAGAGAGAGAGAGTGAGCTCTAGGCAAGTGCAACTTGCTTCATGGAGGAACTATGATTTTATTGCTCCATTCTCTTCCTTACAGTATTTTGACTAGCTTTAGTACTTGGCTTTTCTAATTTCCATGGCTAGATTTTTGTAGATCTAAGTTTGCATTATTTTCGAATTTCTTGGGTTTTGATCTATTTAATCTTGTTATTTTTATGTTTTGATGGTTCCATGTTGTAGAGAATCTCGTTTTACCCCATTTTGACCTATAGAAGTTTGGATTTGGGCTCCGGATGAAAGTTTTATGAAGCTTGGAAGGCATGGGTTCCTAGTGTTCTTCTTCTCGGAATTTTGGAGAAGAAGAACAGTTCCCTGGCGCATGGCTGTACTTGACCGCATGAGTATTCATGCGGCAAGTCGCCATCAGCCGCATGAGACCCTTGTACTTCTAAATCGCATGAACTTAGTCCCTGCCGCATGAGGCTGAGTCTCATACTCAGCCGCATGGGCTCATTTCCCATCAGCCGCATGAGTCTACATGGACTTAGTCGCAGGGCTGAGAACGAACCCTTCTCGAGTCGCATATGCAATTATTCCCCCCGGCCGCATAAGCCATCGTATTGACCCAGCCTCATGCGCCCTCACTTCTTCCGGGCCGCATAGGTTTTGCTATGTGAGCCGCATGGACTTGAGTTCGCCATCAGCCGCATGAAGACCCCTTTCTAATTCGAGCCGCATATGCGCTCACCTCCCTGAACCGCATGAACTCAAGCACTTGCCAGCCGCATAGGCCCTGATCCCCGAGCCGCATGAGAACCCTAGACCCTGGCCGCATGGACTTCTGAGTCCGGGCCGTATGATCCGATTAATTTCCAGCCGCATGCTTCTTTGCATTTCCAGCCGCTGGCGCCCTTGTACTTCCAGCCACATGTGCCCCTCCTTTCCTGGCCGCATATGACTGAACCGCATGACTTTCTCATGGTCCTGTGTACTATTATTTATCATTATTTGCCCATGTTTCGTAACTCCTTTTATTAGATATTTTACGCCCATTTTATATCCTTACGCCTTTTGTCATGAACTTGATAATCATGAATTTATTTGATATGTTTGGAATTGATAATTGAGCACGACCTGACAGTGACCCATAGTGGTGCACTCCTGACAAGTAACCTGACATGACCTGATAGTGGCCTGTTGTGGCGCACTCCTGACCAGTACACTTGACATGATAACCTGACATGATATATCTGATAAGCTGTTGCGACGGCTACCTGACATGACACGACCTGTATAATTAATTCCTAGACACCGTGGTTGATTGTGCTTGTATAAATAATCCAGTCCTGTCTTGCATCATGTCTAGGACAGGGACTCCTGAGTACCACGGTCAGAGTACCTATTGAAATGGACTAAGGTTAATAACTAGATTAACACATTAGTCATGAAGAGATTTTCCAGCTACAGGCAATCCCGTTACCTGGGCGCGCCTGGGATCTGTAGCCTGCCGTCGAGTAGGGCACATTTCCAGCACACTGTCATGTGTTGCACCCTTTAAGCTACCTAAGGGTACATGTGTTTCCTGGACGGTGTACCCACCTGAATTCAACCCCTAATTTCGACCTGGGTAACCTGGATGGTCTGCAGGGCTTGTGGCTGTGGAATAATCTCACTGCATCTTGTTAGTAACTAGGCCTGTGATAACCCTAGTTAGTTAAAGTATCAAGCCGTAATTCTTGCTTGGCCGTGAAGTGATTGGATGGAGTCTTACCTGTCAAGCCTTGTCCTGATCCTGTTCCAGATTTCTGTATGACCTGAATGCCTGTATTTATTTTACCGATAAATGGTGAGAATTCTAAGTTCTGTTCAGACGAAGGGTTACAACCCCGGTCCTTGTTTGGTTTACGGGTTGTAACCTGGTTATCTGAATAGTTCCATGGTTATCTCGTCGTATATCATCCTGATGTATTTTCTTTATTTCCAGTTCTTACTTATTTATATCTTGTGCTGATTGCTGGTTTTAGTTCCTAAGTGAAGCTTCCTTTGTGGCACTTGCTCTTTCTGGGATCTGACCCAGCTGGTTTTGTATGGCCAGATTTCGGAGCAGCTCCAGAGGATCTACCGGCCTTCCAGCCAGATGGTGACCACTAGACGGAACCCTGGCAACGAGTGGGTTTATTTTTGATCTCCCACTTATTGTAAAAATATTCTTTTGAGGCGTTTAGCCGACGAGCACCTATTTAGCTCGGTTGCACTTTACTTACTGTCTGCCTACGGGCTGTAACATGATTAACAGATCCTAGGGTTGATCATGTATGACTAAACTCTTGCTAGTCCTAACATTTTGTAACGACTAGCTTCATGATCAGCTGAATATGTAATGTTTGGGATGCCTTACTATTGTATATTTAATGATCATACATCTTGTGACTTTACTTACTTGCTTGTGATTGAGACAATAGGCTTGTTCATGACCATAGGAGACTGTTGGCTTGTAGATAAACCCTTATGTATCTAGACAGCCGTGACCGTATAGCGAGATGGATTCCATTTCATATACGTAGCTGGCTATGTCTGCCCCCGCTCTCCAGTATTCTGGTTCTGGGACGTGACAATATATATATATATATATATATATATATATGTGTGTGTGTGTGTGTGTGTGTGTGTGTGTGTGTGCTTGGGAAGATGGGTTTATGGGCTTGGAACAAGGGTTCATAGGGTCTATTGGCGGTTGGCCAAGAGGAGCCTATTTTGCTATGGTCGGCCAAGCATGGTGTTGTCCACATGGGTCGGATTTGGGTATTGTAGGGTGTTGGTTGCTTAGTTAGATACTAAAGGTGGTTAGCTAAGGTTATGAATTTATGTAGGTAGTTATATATATAGAACCACTATATTTATATAAATATCAATCTAAAAATCTAAATATAATATATATATACATATATAATTATGTATATATGGGTGTATCTTGGATGCATTCTAAGCCTAATTGAGATTTGATTTGACTTTGGGTCAAATTAGACTAATGCCAACTAGCATTACATATATAGATATTTTCTACAAATAGAAAGTTCTATAAATAGAAAAATATTAATTTAAATAAAACAATAATATAATATATATATATATATATATATATATATATGGAGGTATTTAGATGCACTACATGTCTACATGGGTTTGTGTTTGGTTCGGATCAAGTTTGAGCTAGTTTCGTGCAACCGGATCTCCTAAAAAGTCAAAAGCCTTTATAATTAATTAAATAAGCCAAAAATATGGTTTAAGCCATAACTTGACTTATTACCATACAAGGGACATAAATATGCCTAGGCCCTACCATGGCTAATATGCTTGTCATGACACACAACTATACTAGCCATGCCATAACTTATACTCAACATGCATCCCCAAACTTAATCACGATTAAGGCTATATATAATAATAAATATTTGTTTTAAAAATATATTAAAAAAATCAAAAATCACTATTTAAGCCAAACAAATAATAAAAATAATTTTAAAATAAACCTGGGGGCTTACACTCGACCCTCCACGAGGGGCACCACCTCCTTGTCCCCTAGTAACATACACAAAAATATCACGGGAGGCCAAAATTTAGCCCCATCATCAGGATTTTGCGAGAAACAAAATTTAGGGGAGCTGGCAGCCTTGTAGAGTTTAATATTTATCCAGAAGTAAAACACATGAACTGAAGTTCATGAAATTATTTATATTAAACCGGAAGTTTAGAAGGATTGAACCTATTCTCTTGAACCCGTAATTCACAAGTGAACATAAAGTTTATAATAAACTTGAAGTTCATCTTGAACCTGCAGTTCATAAGTGAACCCAAACCAAAGTTCATATTGAACTTGATGTTCATCTTGAACTCGAATTTCAAAAGAACCTGAAGTTTAAAAGAACCCAAATTTCTTGATCGAAATACCAACAAAAATGGCTAAGGCATTAGCCTTTCCATATATCTAGCATTGTCACAGCGATATACTTTGCCAGAAGCAAAGTTTAAAATGGCTAAGGGGGTAGCTTTTCCATACCGCTAGCATTATCGCACCACTACCAGAATAAGTCATATTAGCAACGCCAGAACACGTCGCTAAAATGACAAAAAATGTCGCTACAACGGTTTACCGACGTATTTAGCGACGTTTTCCTGTGGTCGCGGAAAGCCATGTCGCTAACAGGCAAAATGTCGGTAATCATCGCTATTACCGAGGCTTACCGACATTAATAAACGTCGGTAATTGACCAACGTTCACCAACGCCACGTCGGAAAAATGGCGACGTCTCAAACTCGGTCAACGTCGGTGAATTTAGCGACGTATGCTAGTTGTTACCGACGTTCACCGACTCTGTAAAGACGAGGGAAATACTGGGACGCTAAACGTTGGTAAATGTCGATAAACGTCGGTATACCTGGTGATTTATCGATGTTTATCGACGTTTAGCTGCATCGCTAAACGTTGGTAAACATCGCTAAACGTCGCTAAATTACAAAAAAAATAAAATAAAAATAAATTACAGAATGTCCACAGAATCATATTTTCTACCTGCAGTTCAATAAATAACAAAAAAACCACAAGCACATTTTTTCCTGGGTTCGCCGACCCCTTCAGTGGAACACTCAACACCGGTACATCACAATATACATATGTATCAACGCAAACAAGAGTAAAAGTCTACAACCAACATATGATGAGATACCAACACAACGTACACTAAAATATCCAAAGTCGGTAAACAAATATCCAAAGTATTTCCCTAAAATGTACACTTCCGGTCTCACTAGCTACCGGTGCCACTTCCTCCTTAACAGTAGAAGGAGCCACCTCAGCAGTATGTGTTTCCCTCAAACAACGTACCGCTGCTGGGATCATGGGTGCCATCTGGTAAGATCGATATTCACAGAGAAAATAATTGTAACATAAGCAAGCTAACTAAAGGAACCAACATGTCGTTTCATGTATCAAAACGCAAGTTCCATTGTGAAATCTCAGTTTTCTTCAATGAGTATACCTATGTGTGTTTAGTTCAGTTTTTCCTGAGATTGTATACATATGTATATATGTAGATTGATAGATATAGCTATAGTTATATAAGAGTTTTTTCCGAGATTGTATACATATGTATATATGTATATAAAGGAACCATCAATGAATATACATATGTATATATTGTATACATATGTATAAGAGTTTCATGTATATATGTATACTTATGTATAAGAGTTTTCTTCAATGAGTATACATATGTATATATTGTATACATATGTATAAGACTTTTCTTCAATGTATACATATGTATAAGAGTTTTCTTCAATGAGTATACTTGTCTGTGTGTCATGTTATATACTTTCATGTTTGCGTATTAGGGTGCGTATGTCTGTATCTGTGTGTCTTTGTGTCTGTGTCTGTGTCTTTGTCTCAGTGTGTGAATGTTTGTGTCCGTGTTCGTGTTCATGTCGTGGCAGATTGAGAGAGTATGTCTGTATCGCCCCAGTCCCAATATACGTAGGACTAGGAAATACGTACATGCCAGCTGTATGCATACGCAGGCTACTCCAATATATGGAATCTACGTATACACAGATAAGCTGTAATAAGAGAGCTCCAACTCATAATAATATAACATGGTCACAGGCAGTATCTATATTTCATCTACAGTGATAAATAAGAGAAATAACAAACCAAATGTCTCAACTTAAGATAAAGAAAAATATCTGTAGGGCGGAAACAAATCCACTACCGAGCTACTGAAAAGAAATCAACTGAAATGAATATAAAAAAGAGTATCAACTACATAAGTCCATCAACTAAGACTAGAATCAAATAGGCTCCGAAGGTGAGACCTCCTCAGCTGTAAATGGAGACTCTAGTCAAGAACCATACTCCTCAGGATACTGTTCGTCGTCTATACTTGGAGAGATCACCAGGTCCTCAGAGGGACGTAACAAGATACAGGAAGAACATGCTAATATGAACTGTCAGAATAATAATAATATGCAAGACTCTCATAGACACCGATATGCCAAGGGAATTCTAACCATTTATTGTGCAATTTAGAGGACAACTTTCATGCGCATGGGTGGGATTTTAGGCTATAAGTACGCAACTGGCATCCAATCATACGTATCCGGCCATAACGTCCAAAATGTCAGAGGGTATCTGCAAATATATATCGCCATAGTTCCTTTCGAAAACTATGGTTTACCTGTTTGGCTTCCCATACGCACTAGCGACTGTCCTCCCCTAATGTTCCCCACACTGACCAAGTTACGTCCATAACTCGTCCCATTTTGTAACTGCTTGAGTCTCTATACCCTAGTCATAGTAGTTACGATCATCTATTCGTCACACGACTTCTTACATAAAGATGGCCAGTCAATATGCAAGCCGTACCCCTAGCAACATGTCTCAAACCATGTAGTATAGGTGTCATGGCCAACGAAGATATAAGAATATCCCACAATAGAAGGGTAGTCCACTACAACTAAGTCGACAAGCAACAAATAAAAATAAAACAAAGAAACGACTGATAAAGCCGCTTGCACCCAAGTGTGGGTTGGACGCACAGTGTATAACAAATAAGTCAAAATATGAAACAAAGTAAATAAATGCTGAAAATAGATAATATGACAGTAAATATAGCAAGGTATACTTGCCTGGTGATTGGAAGGTGTTTTGACGACGCCTAGTAGATGAAATCGACAAGTGAGAAGAAGCTACAAGGGTGGAACCTCCGCAAACGTTCCCAGATGCTGAAACAAATATCAAAAATGTTCCCGATGTAAAATATATACCTAGGAAATGCCTGCCCAAAAGTCCAATTTCAGAACAGGGGCAAAATCATAATTTTGGGTCAAAACGATGTATGTCGTTTGACTCGCTTTGCACCGAAATACGTGTCCAAACCTACGGTCTCTAAAGTCGCCAAACTACATGTCTACAGATTTGTTTTGATGAGATGAACCCAACGGTATATCCAATTTTGGATTTCGATGAGCTGTGCACAAAATTGCTCGATGAATCGGGTCGCGGGCCCGCCAATTTTGGCGTTCCGATCAACCTTCTCAGAATTGGACCAAACTTGGCATACAGGACCAGAAAAATATTTTGAGTCCAATAGCGCAAGTTTTGTCGCAGTTTGACGAGTGTGCACAAAGTAATTATGAAATTTCGAAAATGGTCGATACGGCATTCTTCGACGGATACGGGTCAAATTTGTCGCGCACACGCGACCAATTCAAATTCCGTCAAAGCCTACACGTCCACAAAGTCGGTACGCACCTTTCGATGCCTTCGATTTGCGATGGGGTCGTCCGGTTTGTCGGGACGGACCCCGTATCGGTAAAATTTTCTTAAATAAATCCTTATTTGAAAACTGTTTTTGAGAATATTTAAAAACGAATAACTTCGCATATACTTAGTCAAAATAGTAACTATAAAAAGGGTTTTCGAGTGTTACAGGTTATGTATAGGATTGTTAAATTGTTTTTACTAAAAGATTAACGGACTGATGGGAATCAATCGTCAAAGTAGGGTGGTTGGCTGTGTTACAAACTGTTTATAAGACAGATTTTTCTCGAATCTTTGGGCCAGGATCAATATTGATTACTACACGATTTAGCCTAAAGTAATTATTGGGATTGCTAGGTGGTTATGTAGACTTCCTAAAGAAATTTATAGATCAGAAATTGATCAAACCGAGATTAAGAATTTGGTTTGGGAAGCTGCATACCTCACGTTCGACTTAGAGAAGGGAATCCCTGTTCTTACGGGGTTCTACAGCAACTAAGCGGTTATTGGCGGTGCTCCGGCGGTCGATAGCGGCCTGGAGTCATTCGCACAGGTCAGGATTTGCTCTGGGTTGAAGCACGAAGAGCACGGATAGATATCCTTAGGGTTTTGGAAGGGTTCCTATCGAATGGGTTCAAATTTTTATACACGGGTTTAAATTCCGAATTTAATTCAAATTCCAGTAGGATTTAGTTAGATTGGAAGAGAATTTAATTTACTTTGGGTTACAAAAGATTTGTGGAAATATGATGAGGAATTGAGAAAGATTCAATTTGAATCATCTCTATCCATTCCCTGGTACGCGCAGGTTCGGCTTGCGGGGAGAAGACAGTACTGTAGCATTTTGTTTTTTTTTTCTCTTTCAGTAACTATATACATATATATATATATATATATATATATAATATATATATATATATATATATATATTTGGAAAGCAGCTTTACTGAAAAGAGAATGGTACAAAGACCAGGCCCCACAGGCGGGATACCCGTTCAAAATTTAAACAAAAAATAAGAAAACAGACAGCTGGCGGGAGACCACACTGACAGAGAGAGGCGCGGGGCCCGAAGTGCGGGGACCGATGAGACGCGGGGCCCAAGGGGGCACAGCCCGAGGCGCCTCGGGAGTCCCGCCCGTACTCCAGCGAGAGAGGGGTGGGGGAACACTACGCCGGGAGCGACTCCGACCAACGCCGCGGTGACGACTTAGCACGACGACGGGGGGCGAAACCCCGACGGCGAGGGGGAGCCAGAGGTGGAGGGTCTAACCCCGAGGCGCGAGCATGGCCGAAGGGGAGGGGTTGAAGGACCCGAGCCAGGGGGAACGCGGATGAGAGCTGGCGGAGGAGGCGGTGAGGCCCATCGAGGCGGAGGGGGAGAGCGGCCACCTTCGAGGAAGCTCGACCCGGAGGGGGAGCTGGCACAGACGACTGCTGCAGCGTTCACCGGCGGAAGGGAGGGGGGCTAAGCCTCGGCGGCGATGAAGGAAGCCAGAGGGGAGGCTGAGGGGCCCCGGCGACGGAGGAGTCGCAGGAGCGGGGGCGGGCGCGACCGGAGGGGGAGGGCACTGCCTCGCTGGAGGAAGCGGAGGGCGCATCGCGGGGGAAGCAGGGGACAGGGGCTGATCCAGGAAGACAGGTGGAGGGGGCTACATCACTGCGAGGGGGAGGAGGGGGAGACGCTCCCGGTCGAGAAGAGGAGCGCGGCGCCCGGAGCCCGGGGGCTCAGGCGGAGAAGGCCGACGGGGCTAGTAGTATGGCCTCGACCTCGAGAGGTGAGCATATGACGCCCATTGCAAAGCCGAGGGGGAACCGTAACTGTCGGGAACGGAGGAGCGGGCTGGAGCATGCCAGTGGTTCACGGCCGAAGGAGCTGAGGGGGTGTACCAGAAACACCGAAGGGTGGTGGGGTCCTGGTAGTAGGCCACCACCGAGGAGGAGGGGGATGCGACAAGATGGGCGGCGGGATGGGTGAGGGGGTCCGCAGCCGTAGCTGGAAGGGCTTGGACGGAGGCCGCTGCCAAGGAGGAAGGGGGCGCGGCGAGTTGGGTGTCGGGGTGGGGGAGGAAGACCTCGGCCGCGGCAGCGACGGAGGAAAGCGTCGGAGGAAGAGCGATAGCTAGGACGGAGGGCTCCTGGTCCGGAAAAGACAACAGGGACAGCTCGGGCGGAGCAGGGTTGGCCCCCGGAGCCACTGAGGCAGAGATCACCGGGAGGGTGGGAGGTGGGGCCGAGGCGGTCACCTCTCGGGGCTCGAAGAGGCGGCTTGAGGGGGGAACGGTGGGGGGGTCGTGCCCACAGGGGGGCGGCGCGGCGGCGAAGACGACGACCGACTGGCTGGCTAGCTGGGGCGCCGGGCCGGGGAGAGGCACCGAAGCGGCGGAGACGACGACCGACAAGAGAGACGGGTCGGGGCCGAGGATGGAGGGTCCCGGTGCTGATAGAGGGCGTCGCGTGCGGCGACGCCTACGACGCCGGGGACGTCGGCAGCGCCGAGGAAGCGAGAGGAGGGAGGATGAGCCGTCGCATGTCGGGCAGACGCCGGCCGACAGCGCCGGGGGGGGAGAGGCTCCCCACGGGGGAGACGACCAGGGGACGCCTGGCCAACCGCAGGGAGCGGGGAGGCCGGGGAGGAGGGGGAGGCCACGACGGACAGCGGGGCACCGGAGAGCGACCGACCGCCTTCCTTGCGCGGGGAGAGGAAGTGCTCCTTCCCATGGAAGCCAGGCCCAGAACCCCATTTTTTTCATATATATATATATATATATATATATATATATATATATATATATATATATATATATATAAATATATATATATATTTTATATATATATATATTTATTATATATATATATATATATATATATATATATTTATTTATATATATATATATATATATATATATATATATATATATATAGTTATGTATACATCTAAATATACCCAAATAAATCTAAAAAAATCGTAATATTATCTATCCATTTATTTAGTCTATTTAAATATATGTACATATGCATATAAATTCAATTGGCCATAAAATTAAATAATGATAATATCTAATAATAATTATGATTATTAAATCACAAAAATCACTTTAATAATAATAAAATAATAAAAATTATCCAGTTTAGTGAACTTAAACTTTACCCTTTATTCGTGTCCAGAAAATCGTACAATTATTGACAAACACCTATTTAATAAAAATACAAATATTTGTACAACAATAAAATAATTAAAAAAATATACATCAAGTTCTAAAATAGTTTAAGAAATATTTGTATGTACAATAATACGCCTACATGGCCATCTTCGGTCAACTACATGCCTACATAAGCTTGGAATTGGTTTGGGTCCAGTTCGGGCTGATTTGGTCCAACCGGGTCATCTAACAATCAATATATTAAATAATAACTAATTAAATGAGTAATTTCATAACTTGGCCTGGTTTTCCTAGTTCGGGCATCACTATGGCTAAGTCTCTCATGGCATGGCTAATACACTAGTCATGGCACACTGCTACATCTTCTGTGCTACAAATCCTAGCCGTCTTGTGATCCAAAACTCAGCAATGGCTAAGGTCATATTTAAATAAAAATTAATTTAAAACTACACATAAATTCCATAAAATCATATTTAAGGCAATTAAATAAATAAATAAATAATTCAAAAAATTTTAGGGGTTTACAGTGTCAGTGTCGTGTCCAAATCCAATGTATCGTGTCTATACATATCTAACACCAAAATCTAAATTCATATTGCCCCTCCTGTCACGCCCCGTTCCCATAGCAGCGATCATCCTCGCTAAGGCGTGATGCCGCACGAACCTAGATTACGCTCGTGCAAGGCGGGTTCCATAACGGCCGATTACAGCGGCTGCGACGGGGTCGTCGTAGAGAAGTCTCAAGCAAAGATATTGAATAATAGCTGCAGAAATTTGAAGCAAAACACAAGTTATTCAAAAGATGCATTTTATTGATATTGAAAAAAAGGTTACAAAGGGGGCAAGGCCAAGATTACAAGTCACTCAAGCTCACTCTTCTCACATTACAAGTCACTCAGCTCTCTCTCATCTCTCAATACAAGTCTTGAACCATCAGATGCTTCGGAAGACGACGTCTATACATTATGTCCCGTATAAGTCTTGACTCCATGCGGCCACATGCTTCGAATCGCCAAGGAACTCCGTGCCTCGACGCATCCAAGCGAGCTTCGCGCCACGAGCTTCTATCTGTGCCTGCACATAAAAACTATGTGGGTGTCAGTACTCAACAGTACTAGTGGAATGAGCTCCTCGTCCAACCATACAAAATCGACACGTTCATTTACTTTGTACAATATAACCCTTTTTGATTGTCTTTCTACTCTTGTCTTAGGATTAGTTTTAGGACAGACGCCTTGGCCTATTTTGTGTCTCTAGACCATCCCGTTCTTGCATCAATGTTAACCTATCAAGTCGTGCTTGCCTTTTGGCCCGTAATCAAAGACGCAACTATTCGGTGAGACTCCATTCCATGTGACCATGCTATAAATCCTTTGTACCATGCCTCGAAACTCAATGTGACTTAACCATATCACCGCCTCGTGGCCCTTGCTACTTTGATCACCAAATGACCCAATCAAGACTTGTGGGCTAAGTGTCACTCGACCGACTTTGTCTTGCGCTATTTCCTGACTTAAACTCAAGATTACTCAAATCCAACTTATGCAACTTATATGCCGACAACTTAAGACTCGACGCCACATCTCGTGCCGAAGTACGGTATCTTTGTTGTAGCCAAATCTTTGGCCCAAACATTATCTTTCGATCGTACACGTATTCGACTCGACTCACTGATATAGTGAACACCATACTCGACTCAATCCAAAGGCATACACGCGAATCGCCGTCCATGTCGACTCATCTATATGAACTAGTCACTAGTCCAGCGCTATAATAGACTCCCTTTATAGCTTTTGATTAGACGGACGTCCCTTGCCAGCACGAGTAGCGAGCTCCGCTGTAAGTCCCCGTCTAACCCGTGCGGTCATCCAGCACAGCTACGAATATCTACCATCAAAACGGTTCCCATGGGCCGCCTGGGTCATCATTCGAGAAACTGTTTATTTTACCTTGTACAAGTTGTCCAATGACCATACAAGACTCGACTCAAACTGACGTCTCACATAGTCAATCTACTTCTAGTGTTACCATCTCTTTCAGGACCAAGTTTAATACTTCTCACATCTGAGACCTCGCCTTGACGACTCAGTCGCGAACATTCTTCCTTCTTGCCCTATCATTTCATTCGACTCAGGAACGACTATTTGAAAGCCCTCCTTCCAACTCAATTTAATCAACCGTCGCCCGTGCCTTAAAACACTAAGTCTGTGGTATCGCATCTTAAACCAACTTGAACTCTATGCGACACCACCGTCCAAGTCATACTCTATATGACGGACCTTGAGACCATAAGACTATGTGGTTATATCCCGCTGTAGAACTCATAGGACCGTGCTTGCTACTACTCCGATAGCCTAACATAACTTGCCAAACTTAACTTTGTAATAACTTAACGTACAAGGGCTACGTCAAGCTTTGCCTTGATGGAACGTGTCGTGCACGTGTTCGGCTTGAACAAACAAGTTATTTGGTTGCCTAGACTTATGCCACAAGCTATGCAATGCAGCTCAACCAACAGGGCAGGTAAAGGATATGCCAAGCCTTGGATAATGGATCGTGCATGCTTTATCAATCATTTATGCGGGCGACGCCTATGACTTAGGCTACGTTCATAACTTTGCCTACTCAACCAACTTTCCTTCTCCCAAGCCACAGGATGAAGGATCGAGTGTCGTTTTTAAAGCACATCGTGCACCAACTCTAAGCCGACCGTTGGACCTTTACATATTCTAACTCAATTCGACCCGTCGGTATTATTCCCTTATCTATGAGGATTCGTCTCTTATATTATCAAGCCTACTTGTACAAGTTAAAAACATGTGATTTATTATGTGAAGGCTAAGATGAGGCAAGTTCACCGAAACTACCCCACCTGAGTGAGCGGTCGCCTCGACCGAGCGATGTCTTCGAGTCGCCGTTGCAAGGCTATGTCCTGACGCTGTCGGCATTTCGATTCCTCCGATTGACTGAGCGGGACTGAGAACTACATCCTACACCACTCAAAAAACGTTTCGACCTCGAAACTAACTGAGTACACTTATCGACTTATCACTTTACTCAACATTCAAGGATTCTCGCACATACTACGCCTATACGTTTCCTCAATCCGAGCCACGCTCGCACTACTGTCGCTTTTCTTTGAAACTCTATTTCTAAATCCTTGACGCTTTTTTATTCCTCAAGTCTCACTTGATTCAACGTATCACTTAGTTTGGATCGTGCACATATTCTAGGTGTTCCCAAAATACGTGTATTTCTGCCAAGCCTCGTGATAGAGAATCTGCCATCACCACTCGAGTCGGATCGTACAATATTCAATCGTCCCTGATATATATGTTTGTCAACCGAGCCTCGTAAGTGGTGCCTCCACAATTCCTATCACTCCGTACCAGAAAGCCTGCCTAACCGATAGGCTATTTTCTTCCGTCAGTATTAGAATCATAATTCCCAAACAACAATATCAACATTGATCCCATCCTAAGGTCAAACCAAATTGATAGTACGAGATTTTCTACCCAAGATCTCATCACTCTGATTTCTAAACATCGAGCATCGATTCCCTACACACATCCCAATATTTTGTCACACGGGGTTTGAGTCATTCAGCAAAGCCATCCAACAATAACTCAAGTTTCAACCAATTCCTTGACGTATCAATATCACTCGTTCATCAAGCCATTTCACATAGTCTATCTCTTCGAACACGTTCGACGTAATCCGCCTATAAATCCTTCCAAGTCAAGCACGCTATTACACAATTCATCGCTAAACCGTAATTCACATTTCATATTTTCTAAGTCGTTCATCATAATTCACATATTCGATCAGGAGGTCATCAAACTTAACAATATGTTGTGCCCCGATCTCACGCGATTCAGTTTATCCACGGTAGGCATGAATCACCACGCATGCTCCCGCGGGGTAATCATCCTCATCGGGACGTAACTCTTATTTTGTGTCTAGACTAATTCATTCTCGATGCACGAATTGGACCTACTCAATCCTCAACTTTATTTCATTCATCAATCGCAAGTCCAAACATCTTCGAATTTTCCTTCACATCAAACCAACAAGTCGAGACAATCAAAGTTGTCGCATCCTGATTTTTCGAGTTCGATCATTTTTGTGACATGAATCACCATGTCAGCGCTCACGCGGAACGATCGTCTCAAATCTGACATGACGCATGTGCGAGGCTGGAGTTGCGCTCGTATAAGGCAAGAATGTCGACGCTGTGGTTATCCGCGTAACCATCAAGACACAATTATTTTCATCCAACATTTATCTTAATCAAAATCCTAAGTATAGCATCCAACCGAACAATAACACTTGCACGATCGTCATTCGCCGAGTCAGAGTACCCTCGAGTTATCGTATATCAATTTTTGATACGCCTCAATACCATCGACGGTATGCGTAACCTGACAATCTTCCTTTGCAACCAATTTCGAGTCGTACGAATAATATTATCATCCGACTGGATAATCTCCTCGACATTCAAATTCAAGTTCAATCATTATCCCTCGAATCATTCACAACATCAATTTCCTCAAACCAATTTCACGTATTGTTCATCCGTTTATCTTAAGACATTAACCAACATATTTTCTCAATTCGTATCATTACTTGCTAACTCAAATCATCGAGCAACATTCAATCCAATCCTTAGAGTCATTGCATAACTTCAAAATTCAACTTTTCAGGCACGCTATCTTCCCATCATGCTAACTTTTTCTATACGATCCACCTATCGATTTTCTTTATCAAGTCATCCGTTCGCCATACCTTAACTTTTTCCTCGATTTGATTTATCTACTCAATCATCTTCGTGTTTCATACTTGCGCAATCCTCAATCCCGTGCACGTTCTGTACCGCATTAATTTCTAAGTTATTCGAATCAACTCTTCAAATCTCAAGACTACAACTTATTTAAGGATACTCAATCTACGGCTTTGCATAACACGACGCTTGCTGATAGACTCATCGATACCCCATATCCTCAATCGATCGATCGACATCCCTGAGGCTATCGCATAAACCACTCAGGAATGAAGTCATTCAACTAATCCACAAAACTATCGTTCGAATCAAAATCAACTTTTTTAAATCTTCCGTTCGAACCATTCCTCGAAATTCAAGCACGCTCATCAATATCGCATTGACGTTATCATCGCTTGATAGCACCCCTATCGATAGTCATCTTACTTTGCTCAATCAAGACCAATTCTTACTCGTTCGACACAATTTGATTTCCGAACTCGACTTTTCTAAAGTCGACGCAACTTTGGTGTATATGCCCAGCCCGACTTAGCCAACCGTGCTTATGCGAACCATCTTTTTGTTTTATCAAAAATTATTCTTTTATATTTTGCAAAATAGATAGACTTATTATTTGGATATCCCGTGGGACATTTGAGAGAGAGCACACCAACGATATCAATTTGTGAAAGCAACAGATTTTGTGGAAACAACAAAGTTAAAGAATTTAATCGATAGTCCAAGGACGTAAAGCCGTGCTCTGATACCATTATGTCATTTATCGCTCCCGTAGGAGCGATCATCCTCGCTAAGGCATGATGTCGCACGAGCCTAGATTGCTCTCGTGCAAGGCAGGTTCCATAACGGCCAATTACAGCAGCTGCGACGGGGTCGTCGCAGAGAACTCCCAAGCAGCGACATTGAATAATAGCAGCAGAAATTTGAAGCAAAACACAAGTTATTCAAAAGATGCATTTTATTGATATTGAAACAAAGGTTACAAAGGGCGCAAGGCCAAGATTACAAGTCACTCAAGCTCACTCTTCTCACATTATAAGTCACTTAGCTCTCTCTTATCTTTCAATACAAGTCTTGAACCAGCGGATGCTTTGGAAGGCGATGTCCATACATTATGTCCCGTATAAGTCTTGACTCCATGCGGCCACATGCTTCGAATTGCCAAGGAACTCCGTGCCTCGACGCATCCAAGCGAGCTCCGCGCCACGAGCTTCTACCTGTGCCTGTACATGAAAACTATGTGGGTGTCAGTACTCAACTGTGCTGGTGGAATGAGCTCATCGCCCACCCATACAAAACTGACACGTTCATTTACTTTATGTAATATAACCCTTTTCGATTATCTTTCTACTCTTGTCTTAGGATTAGTTTTAGGACAGATGCCTTGGCCTATTTTGTGTCTCTAGACCATCCCGTGCTTGCATCAACGTTAACCTATCAAGTCGTGCTTGCCTTTCGGCCCGTAATCAAAGACGCAACTACTCGGCGAGACTCTATTCCATGTGACCGTGCTACAAATCCTTTGTGTCGTACCCCGCAACTCAGTATGACTTAACCATATCGCCGCCTCGCGGCCCTTGCTACTTTGATCACCAACTGACCCAATCAAGACTTGGGGGCTAAGTGTCATTCAACCGACTTTGTCTTACGGCATTTTCTGACTTAAACTCAAGATGACTCAAATCTAACTTATGCAACTTATATGCCGACAACTTAAGACTCGATGCCACATCTCGTGCCGAAGCACGATGTCTTTGTTGCAGCCAAATCTTAGGCCCAAACATTGTCTTCCGATCATGCACGCATTCGACTCGACTCACCGATATAGTGAACACCATACTCGACTCAATCCAAAGGCATACACGCGGATCGCTGTCCATGCCGACTCATCTATATGAACTAGCCACTAGCGCCCAGCGCTATAATGGACACCCTTTGTAGCTTTTGATTAGATGGATGTCCCTTACCAGCGCGAGTAGCGAGCTCCGCTGCAAGTCCCCGTCTAAACCGTGTGGTCATCCAGTACAGCTAGGAATATCTACCATCGAAATGGTTCCCATGGGCCGCCTGGGTCGCCGTTCGAGAAACTATTTATTTTACCTTGTACAAGTTGTCTAATGATCATGCAAGGCTCGACACAAACTGACGTCTCACACAGTCAATCTACTTCTAGTGTTACCATCTCTTTCAGGGCCAAGTTCAATACTTCTCACATCTGAGACTTCGCCTCGACGACCCAGTCGCGAGCATTCTTCCTTCTTGCCATATCATTTCATTCGACTCAGGAACGACTATTTGAAAGCCCTCCTTCCAACTCAATTTAATCAACTGTGGCCCGTGTCTTAAAATACTAAGTCCGTGACATTACGTCTTAAACCAACTTGAACTCTATGCGACACCACCGCCCAAGTCATACTCTATATGACGAGCCTTGAGACCGTAAGACTATGTGGTTATACCCTGCCATAGAACTCATAGGACCGTGCTTGCTACTACTCCTATAGCCTAACATAACTTGCCTAACTTAACTTTATAATAACTTGACGAGCAAGGGCTACGTCAAGCTTTGCCTTGATGGAACGTGTCGTGCACGTATCCGGCTTGAACAAACAAGTTATTTAGTTGTCTAGACTTATGCCACAAGCAATGAAATGTAGCTCAACTAACAGGGCGAGAAAAGGCTATGCCAAGCCTTGGACAATGGATCGTGCATGCTTTATCAAGCATTCATGTGGGCGACGTCTATGACTTAGGCTACGTTCATAACTTTGCCTACTCAACCAACTTTCTTTCTCCCAAGCCACGGGACGAAGGATCGAGTGTCATTTTCAAAGCACGCCGTGCACCAACTCTAAGCCGACCGTTGGACCTTTCCATATTCTAACTCAATTCGACCTGTCGGGATTATTTCCTTTTCTATGTGAATTCGTCTCTTGTATTGTCAAGCCTACTTGTGCAAGTTGAATACATGCGATTTATTATGTGAAGGCTAAGATAAGACAAGTTCACCGAAACTACCCCACCTGAGCGAGCGGTTAGGGCTGAAAATCGAACGAACGAGCTCGAACAAAATGTGTTCGAATTCGGTTCGACTAGAGTATCGAACGAGCTTTATTTGAGCCGAGCTCAAGATCGAGCTCAAAAATGCTGTTTGAACTCGGTTTGATTATAGGCTCGAAACGATCGAGCTCGACTCGATTTAGTTCTCAAGCTCGGACTAGCCCGAGCCTGGACCGAACAAAAGCCACATTAAACTTGTTGTACGGTTACTCTCAAATTTTAAAGATTTTTTTGTTGAATTAATTATGCTTTTTACATCACAAATTTACCATCATATAAATAACAAAAAAAAGAGTAAATTTTCTAAGACAAAATTTATCAACATCCATAAAAATATATAGCATATATTAGAAAAAGCCATAATATTAGAAATCGAGCCGAGTTTGAGCCAGTTCGCGAACGAGACCGAGTCGAACAACCTATGGTCGAACTCGGTTTGAACACCACTTCGAACAAAAAAAAATTGACCAAGCTCAGTATCGCCCTGTCTACGAACGAGCTTCGAATCGAGCTCGGCCCGAGCCAAACGCGAGCCGAACACAAACTGTTTGAATCGTTTTACAGCCCTACGAGCGGTCGCCTCGACCGAGCGATGTCTTCGAGTCACCGTTGCAAGGCTAAGTCCTGAACGCTGTCGGCATTTCGATTCCTCCTATTGACTGAGCGGGACAGGGTACTATGCCTCCCCCTCCCAAATCACAAATATAATAACTTAAATAAAATAGCAATGTGGGATAGGGTTTACCTTCGATGGATGATCGAGAAGGGTCTGACCGGAGGGGGCGTCAAGTCGGAGAAAGGGGGACTAGGCGGCAGCGAAGGAGGAGGGGACTAGGTGGCGGATGAGGGGGTCGGCAGGGTTTGCGGAGACAGAACAGGGGGTCGAGGGGGTCAGGGGTCGGCGGTCACCGGAGGAGGGAGTCGGCGGGGTTGCCGTAGACGGAGGAGGGGGTCGGCGGGGTTCGCGGAGATAGAGGAGGGGGTCGGGGGGTTCGCGGAGACAGAGGAGGGGGTCAGGGGGTCGGGGGTCGGCGGTCACCGGAGGAGGGGGTCGGGGTTCGCCGGTCACCGGAGGAGGGAGTGGGGGGTCGGGTTGGGGAGAGGGAATGGTTTGAATTTGGGTTGAAATTTTGAGAATGAAAAAGAACTCGATCGGCTGACCTAAATGAAATTTCTTAGCGACGTCCAACAAAGACGTTGCTAAGCGTCGCTAGATCAAAAAAACTTAGCAACGTAAAGGTAAATCTTCGATAAACATCGCTAATCAGCGACGTTTACCGACTTATCAGCAACGTTATTTTTTTTAACTTAGGAGACATCGCAGGATGTCGCTGATCGTCGCTGACAGTGACGTCCTGCGACATTTCTTCTATGCATCACTAAATTCCTTTATTTTAGCGATGTTTTCCTTGGGCGTCACAAATTTCATCGGTAATATGACTTATTTTGGTAGTGCACTAATATACTTTGCTAGAAGGAAAGTTAATAAAATGGTAGTGGTGCTAGCCTTGTTATAACGCTAGCATTGTAATAACTTTACCAAAAAGAAAATTTGGTCGAGGATTTTTCTCCTAGCATTGCCTGAAGTAAAGTTATAATTTGGCTAAGGCATGAGCCTCACAATATGGTATAGCTCTGCCACATTCTAGCATCGATATACTTTGGCTAGAACCTGCGCTAGCCTGAAGCGGAGTTAAATAATTTTGGCTAAGGAATTAGCCTCGCCAAAAATGCCAGCGACATTGTCTCCACCGTAATGCTAGAAGCATTAGTCTTGTTGTTTCCTTAGCTTTTCCATAGCAAAAGCTACAACTTGGCAAATGGCACATGACTTTTCCTAAGAAAAGCTCATACTTGGCAAAGAAAATTAACTTCAAAGTAATGCCTATAATGCCCTACTCCTCATGGTGCATTGAGATTCTTTGTTGGCTTGAAGGGGCATTTGGACTTGGATTCAGGCGGGGGGATTATTCAGAGGTCTGCTTAGTCGAGGTAGATATGCGCTTCTTTGAGGTAGGTGATTTTGATCATTCTCTCATTTACCTTTACACTTAATAAAATGATATCGCTAGTATTTGTTTTTATACGCGAGAGTTAGTAAGTGCTAAGTAAAAAGAACTAGTTAGATAGATAAAAGAGAGTAATATTATTTATGTTACTTGTATTGCAGAACATGGAATTTTGAATTGTTGATATAGACTTGTGTAATATAGAGCTGTTGTTATATTATCATATGGACTATTGTAATATTGTATAGAATATGGAATATTATGCTATTATTAGAGTCATGTGAATATTATAGTGTTCTTGTAAATAGACAGATTATCATATTATTATTTTAGAGATAGAAAATATGGAAATATTTTGGACCGTTGGGTCATCAAGGTAGAATCCTTGGATTGGAAAGAATGATGTCAGCGATCTCGAGAAAGTGTGGTAGTGTAAAAGAAGATGTGTTGTATAGTTATTTCAGTTTATCTATCATGTATATGTTTTATAGTTTAATTGTTCACTTATTTGCATGGTCATTGGACAAATTGTGCATAAAGTTTGTGTTCTTCGAACGGTTGTCGGGGCACTGAAACCGTATTGGTCTATGAGGAATCAGGTTAATAAGCACATGTATTTTGGGATATTTGGTGAGGCTAGCTGTAACGCCCCAGTCCCAAAATACGTAGGACTAGGAACGTAGTCATGCCAGCTGTATTCATACGAAGTATACTCCAATATATGGAAGCCTCGTATAAATACATAAGCTGTAAAATGCAGTAGAACCAAAACTAATCTCATCCACACAAAATAAATGAATAGAAGATGTCATATAATGAGAATAAATTTGTCTTGATACAATATGTTGGGCGAAGACAAATCTACTACCAACAAAATAAGAAAAAGTACATAGAAAATGAAATGAGTGGCGAGCGATGCGAAGACGATCCAAGTGCAATCATCCTCGAAAAATAGCAATGAACACGACTAGAGCTAAAGCACCTGCGAAAGATAATAGCACACACCTGGCAAGACAACCAGGTCCTCAGAGGGACGTAACAAGACACATAATATCATGCCATATAAACTGAATAAATATTGCTCAAATAAATAAGTAAATCGAATTATAATATGTTCCAATACGTACCTACTGAACGAGCGTACCATCCCCCCAACCAAACAATGACAGGAGATGGTAAACTAATTCACGGTAACGTATCTTCCCAAGCTATGAATCCAATATGGTATCCGGACCCCAACAAGGTTCAATACCTTCTCATCGAAGTAGTAAGTCACACCTACAACCAAACAAGGACAAGATGTGACGAACTAATCTGCGACAAGTTATTGTTCCAAGCCACGGTCAGATACAAGTACCCAAACCAAAATTACTCGTACCTAACAAATAGGGTAGCCTACCATTCTAAGTGAAATATAGTTAAGAACAATCCTTCCTACGTATGGGCCCTGGCTGAATAGGATCGGCGTAGTCCTCCTTGGGCACCAGAGGCCCCATCAGGAAGAGCATGACGTTCCGCAGAATCGTCAGTGCCCGTCAGTAATCATGGGTCATCAACCCCGTATCTCCAGCGGAGAGTCCGGGTCACAAGGGAAGTGCATCGAAGCCCATACGCTAAGGAATTGTCCTCCCCGCCCAATGCCTACTATGTTGTATCCACAACATAAACCACTATAACCGCTAAGTCAAACTAACATGCAACCTCTATTAGCGGTTATTCCTATCGCACGGCTTGTACGTACTGGTGGCCAGCCAATCACGCACTTCTGTGTCCTACATGTGACACAAAACTTCGTGTTACAACGTGTCATGGCCAATGAATACAACACACAAGGTGGTCCCTTAAATCTAGGTTTAATTTGTAAGAAAAATAATACACAGCAGAAAATATAGATGAACAGTAAGTTCTAACAGTTATGCCATGTATCACATTTTATTTTGCATAAAGAAAATAAATAATGCATGAAATATGAGCTAAATAAATAAACAGCAAATGGCAAGGTGTCTTGCCGGGTAGAGCGCCTGGTGTGCTGCGATAATCAATGTGGCACGATCTGCAACTTTGGTGTAACAACTATGCATGGTGACCTCGGATGGAGGCACGGACAGTTCCATTGGGTCCAGAAGGGTCAATTTAGTTAAGGTGGACATAAGGTAGGCTTGAATTGGCAAGAGAATAGGAATAATGGGCTTAGTCACGGGCTAGAGGAAAATCGAAGGAAGTTTTAAAATAATATATATACGAATTTTTGAAAGAGATTTATAATACCAAAAACTAGTTTCTCATGAGTCAAAATATTCATAGGAAAAATATTAAAAAGTCATCTTTGGCAAGAATACTCTAAGTTTATAAATAACGTTTTAGGTAGAAAGCTATACTTTTGCCAAAATAAGTATTTTGAAAAGGAGCTATCTTATTGTATATAATCCTACTGAATGAAGGATACGTATATCATAATAAAATAATAACGATAACGATAATATTTACATATATTTTGTGAATACTAATATATATGCTGCAACGTAAAATATATGAATGATAATAACTTTTAGTAATTTTAAAAATTTTGCATAGATATTTAAGTATCCTATTTCCAAAACATTCAAAATAATAATATTTAATTTTCAAACATAATAGTTTTTAACAATACTAATCATAGTAATGAGTACATATATAAAAATAAAATAAACATCAACTAAATAAATCCTAAACTAATGTACTGTGCTGATAATAATAATAATAATAATAATAATAATAATAATAATAATAATAATAAATTTGATCAATTAAAAGAAAACTCAAAAGCAAAGTAAATAAAAAATAAAAAAATAAGAAAAATAAAACTTATGCAGCTATTGCTGCTGTTACTCGGTACACATAGACACAGAGAGGAGAGAGAAAGGAATACTTTTTGACAGAGAAAAGAAAAATGAATCGTGAGGGAGTGGGAAGAGAAGCCGTGGGCGCAAGAGAGCGGAGAGGCGGCGGCGGCGCAGTGCCGGAAGGGGAGCGGCCGGAGTTGCGGGGCCTGCCGGCGGAGAGCTGAAGTGGGAGGAGGAGGACGGAGGTCGGGAGGCGTTCGGAGAGGGCGGCGCGGGTTTCCAGTATGCGCGGAGGAGGGCTCCGGCACGGCGGGGTTTGGGTTTTGGGGGCTCGACGGGATCTATGGCTCGACAGAGTTCCCCGCTCCGGCGACGCGAGAGAGGCGGCCCGACGGATGGGGTGGAGCTCGAGGAGAGCGGATGGGGTTCGAGCGGAGGGGATCGGCTAGGTCGGCCTGCGTGGGAGCGGCGGAAGAGCAGAAGGGGGCGGCGACGGGTCTAGGGCGGTCGGATGGATGTGGAGACGCCGGCGGTCTCGCGGCGACGCCAAGGCGGGGCGCAGCGGCAAGGGTCGACGGAGGTTAGTTTTTGGGTTAGGGTTTATGTTTTGGTTTTCTTTTCTTAGTGTTTTTGGGTTGCGAATTATGGCGGTGGTGATGGGTTAGGCGCTGGTGGTGGTAGGGTGGTTTGGGTGGTGGTGTGGGTGTGTCGAGGCTGGTTGTTGGCCGAAAATTTGTGGCGGTGACGGTGTGGGTCGATGGCTACGATGGTGGTGGTAGCAGTCCGACCATTGCCCGTGGTGGTGATGTTGTAGGAGATGTTGGTGGTTAGCGGCTGGGTCGACGAGACGGAGGCTGTACAGAGTCGGACGTGGCGGAGAAGGGATTGTGGTCGGGTCTTTCTTGGCTGGGGACGTGGTGCTAATGACGAAGGTGGAGGGAAGATAGAAACGGCAGATGTTCGGCTGTCGATGGCTGAGGGATCGACGAAGGCAGGGAGGAGACACGAGCGGGGATGGGGTTTACAGTAGGGTTAGGAATTCGATTGTGTCGGGACGTGTCCTACACGAAAAATTAAATGTAAATGTACAAGAATTGGAATAAGAGAGTCACCCGGGGTCGGACCCGAGGCCGTCACGGCTGACACGGAAGAGATGGGCACCGACACGAAGCACGTACACGTTGTGGAAATTTTGTGGATGAATAATGAAAAGTTGGATGAGTACCTGCCTATTTATAGGATGTGAGAATTTCCAATTAGATAATGATTAGGATTGTTTAAACCCAAATTAGATAAATCATCTATTTAAATTAAATCAATCAATCAAATCAAATCCAATCCAAATCCAATTAAATCTAATTAAAACAAATT
Organism: Iris pallida; assembly: GCA_029216955.1. NCBI lineage: Eukaryota > Viridiplantae > Streptophyta > Magnoliopsida > Asparagales > Iridaceae > Iris > Iris pallida. The sequence goes on along the minus strand of JANAVB010025196.1, from coordinate 34,126,332 downwards.
AAATTTTTAGTTTAAAATCAATAGGATAAATCAAATTCCAAATATGGATACTAATTTAATCTATTTAAATGTATCCATGGAATCAAATCAAAATTTAAATTGTCACAAATATTTCAAAAATATATTTTCCAAAAATACTATAATAATTAATTTTGAAAATACATTATTATTTAAAATAAACAAATAAATAATTACGAAAAATATATGTTTGTACAAATACTATTTACATAGATATACTTTTTCTAGTATACAATTAAAAATATTATTTATTATTAATAATTGCATAAAGGAAGGTTTTTAGTAAATAAAATAACAACTTGGTAAGGATAGCAAAATAATTATTATATATTATTTTGAGACTTTTAAAATAGGAAAAATGTTTTCAAAAGAATATGTACTTTCGCACACAATCGCACTCGTCGAGCAAACTCGAAAAAGAAATAAAAGTCGTGCGCGACGTATAATACGACTACGCGACGTATAATACAAAAATTTTAAATCGGTACTAAACTTAAATAAAAAAAATATAGTAGAAATTTAGGGGTTTTACATCCTACCCAACTTAAAAGAATTTCGTCCTCGAAATTAAGAATTAGGAGCGGGGGTGAGAGGACACAAAGGGGTATCAATGGGGATCCAACGATGACAACGTTTTGACAAAATCATGTCGTAAGAAATCGTGATCTAGATCGTAGAAATACAGTATGGTCATAATCGATATGAAGGCTTAGAGGAAGTTCTAGTACAACACTTTCGTTCTTCTAAAATAGGTGAAGGCGAAAGCAATAAGGAGTTCAAGAACGATATTATCGAATACGAATACGTGATTCAAGGACGATCGAATAACTTCAAAGGAATTGTCAAGGCAGTCGTGGATGGGATTCTAAAGGACTCGTTTAGCTATGTCCCCATCCATGAAGAACGATAAAATAAAGCGAATCAAAGTGCACTTGGTTGATCAGACCATTATGCACCGGTTCTGATTAGACAATATGTTAGTGGGAGCTCTTCCAATAACATACGTCTCGAACAAGCTTGATAAAAAGATAAGCTTGCAAAAACTAGGCTACATTAGCATCATTAGTCTAGATAGTAATAATATAGGCACGAGGGTAGATGAATAAAAACAATATGAATAGTCTAAGAGTCATAAGGATCTAAGTCTTGTTTATTCCTATACAATCATTCTATGGTTTATTGACCAAGGCTCGGTTGACCAAATGGGTTAGATTCCTCTAGTCTCTATGGTCTTAATAGTCAAGGGCGTGTCAGGTCGTGGGGTGTTCTATCCAACTTAAAAGAATTAAGCTAAGGGTGTTTGGGACATCTAACTAGTAGGGTCAATCTCTAGCAAGCACGATGGGAAGATAAGAATATAGATGGAAGGAAGCAAGCAAGATGCAATTGATGAGTCAAGAAAAGAGGTCAAGTATGTGGATGAGATCCTAGACTTCTAATCCTATCCGCAGGCTTGCTTGGTACGGTAAAGTAACCAAACAATTTATCTTGACCTGCATGGGCCACCACAAAAACATGTAACGCCCCAGTCCCAAAATGCGTAGGACTAGAAACGTAGTCATGCCAGCTGTATTCATACGAAGTATACTCCAATATATGGAAGCCTCGTATAAATATATAAGCTGTAAAATACAGTAGAACCAAAACTAATCTCATCCACACAAAATAAATGAATAGAAGATGTCATATAATGAGAATAAATTTGTCTTGATACAATATGTTGGGCGGAGACAAATCCACTACCAACAAAATAAGAAAAAGTACATAGAAAATAAAATGAGTGGCGAGCGAAGCGAAGACGATCCAAGTGCAATCATCCTCGAGAAATAGCAATGAATACGGCTAGAGCTAAAGTACCTGCGAAAGACAATAGCACACACCTGGCAAGACAACCAGGTCCTCAGAGGGACGTAACAAGACACATAATATCATGCCATATAAACTGAATAAATATTGCTCAAATAAATAAGTAAATCGAATTATAACATGTTCCAATACGCACCTACTGAACGAACGTACCATCCCCCCAACCAAACAAGGACAGGAGATGGTAAACTAATTCACGGTAACGTATCTTCTCATGCAATGAATCCAATTTGGTATCCGGACCCCAACAAGGTTCAATACCTTCTCATCGAAGTAGTAAGTCACACCTACAACCAAACAAGGACAAGATGTGACGAACTAATCTGCGACAAGTTATTGTTCCAAGCCACGGTCAGATACAAGTACCCAAACCAAAAGTACTCATACCTAACAGATAGGGTAGCCTACCATTCTAAGTGAAATGTAGTTAAGAACAATCCTTCCTACGTATGGGCCCTGGCTGAATAGGATCGACGTAGTCCTCCTTGGGCACCAGAGGCCCCATCAGGAAGAGCATGACGTTCCGCAGAATCGTCAGTGCCCATCAGTAATCATGGATTATCAACCCCGTATCTCCAGCGGAGAGTCCGGGTCACAAAGGAAGTGCATCGAAGTCCATACGCTAAGGAATTGTCCTCTCCGCCCAATGCCTACTATGTTGTATCCATAACATAAACTACTATAACCGTTAAGTCAAACTAACATGCAACCTCTATTAGCGGTTATTCCTATCGCACGGCTTGTACGTACTGGTGGCCAGCCAATCACACACTTCCGTGTCCTACATGCGACACACAACTTCGTGTTACAACGTGTCAAGGCCAATGAATGCAACACACAAGGTGGTCCCTTAAATCTAGGTTTAATTTGTAAGAAAAATAATACACAGCAGGAAATATAGATGAACAGTAAGTTCTAACAGTTATGCCATGTATCACAGTTTATTTTGCATAAAAAAAATAAATAATGCATAAAATATGAGCTAAAATAAATAAACAGCAAATGGCAAGGTGTCTTGCCTGGTAGAGCGTCTGGTGTGCTGCGATAATCAATGTGGCACGATCTGCAACTTTGGTGTAACAACTATGCATGGTGACCTCGGGTGGAGGTACGGACAGTTCCATTGGGTCCAGAAGGGTCAATTTAGTTAAGGTGGACATAAGGTAGGCTTGAATTGGCAAGAGAATAGGAATAATGGGCTTAGTCACGAGCTAGAGGAAAATCGAAGGAAGTTTTAAAATAATATATATACGAATTTTTGAAAGAGATTTATAATAACAAAAACTAGTTTCTCATGAGTCAAAATATTCATAGGAAAAATATTAAAAAGTCATCTTTGGCAAGAATACTCTAAGTTTATAAATAACGTTTTAGGTAGAAAGCTATACTTTTGCCAAAATAAGTATTTTGAAAAGGAGCTATCTTATTGTATATATAATCCTACTGAATGAAGGATACGTATATCATAATAAAATAATAACGATAACGATAATATTTACATATATTTTGTGAATACTAATATATATGCTGCAACGTAAAATATATGAATGATAATAACTTTTAGTAATTTTAAAAATTTTGCATAGATATTTAAGTATCCTATTTCCAAAACATTCAAAATAATAATATTTAATTTTCAAACATAATAGTTTTTAACAATACTAATCATAGTAATGAGTACATATATAAAAATAAAATAAACATCAACTAAATAAATCCTAAACTAATGTACTGTGCTGATAATAATAATAATAATAATAATAAATTTGATCAATTACAAGAAAACTCAAAAGCAAAGTAAATAAAAAATAAAAAAAAATAAAAAAAATAAAAAAATAAAACTTATGCAGCTATTGCTGCTGTTACTCGGTACACTTAGACACGGAGAGGAGAGAGAAAGGAACACTTCTTGACAGAGAAAATAAAAATGAATCGTGAGGGAGTGGGAAGAGAAGCCGTGGGCGCAAGAGAGCGGAGAGGCGACGGCGGCGCAGTGCCGAAAGGGGAGCGGCCGGAGTTGCGGGGCCTGCCGACGGAGAGCGGAAGTGGAAGGAGGAGGACGGAGGTCGGGAGGCGTTCGGAGAGGGCGGCGCGGGTTTCCAGTGTGCGCGGAGGAGGGCTCCGGCACGACGGGGTTTGGGTTTTGGGGGCTCGGCGGGATCTATGGCTCGGCGGAGTTCCCCGCTCCGGCAACGCGAGAGAGGCGGCCCGACGGATAGAGTGGAGCTCGAGGAGAGCGGATGGGGTTCGAGCGGAGGGGATCGGCTAGGACGGCCTGCGTGGGAGCGGCGGAAGAGCAAAAGGGGACGACGACGGGTCTAGGGCGGTCGGATGGATGTGGAGACGCCGGCGGTCTCGCGGCGACGCCAAGGCGGGGCGCAGCGGCAAGGGTCGACGGAGGTTAGTTTTTGGGTTAGGGTTTATGTTTTGGTTTTCTTTTCTTGGGGTTTTTGGGCTGCGGATTGCGGCGGTGGTGATGGGTTAGGCACTGGTGGTGGCAGGGTGGTTTGGGTGGTGGTGTGGGTGTGTCGAGGCTGGTTGTTGGCCGAAAATTTATGGCGGTAACGGTGTGGGTCGATGGCTACGATGGTGGTGGTAGCAGTCCGGCCATTGGCCGTGGTGGTGATGTTGTGGGAGATGGTGGTGGTTAGCGGCTGGGTCGATGAGACGGAGGCTGTACAGAGTCGGACGTGGCTGAGAAGGGATTGTGGTCGGGTCTGTCTTGGCTGGGGGACGTGGTGCTAATGACGAAGGTGGAGGGAAGATGGTAACGGCGGATGTCCGACTGTCGATGGCTGAGGGATCGACGGAGGCAGGGAGGAGACACGAGCGGGGATGGGGTTTACAGTAGGGTTAGGAATTTGATTGTGTCGGGACGTGTCCGACACGAAAAATTAAATGTAAATGTACAAGAATTGGAATAAGAGAGTCACCCGGGGTCGGACCCGAGGCCGTCACGGCTGACACGGAAGAGATGGGCACAGACACGAGGCACGTACACGTTGTGAAAATTTTGTGGATGAATAATGAAAAGTTTGAGGAGTACCTGCCTATTTATAGGATGTGGGAATTCCCAATTAGATAATGATTAGGATTGTTTAAACCCAAATTAGATAAATCATCTATTTAAATTAAATCAATCAATCAAATCAAATCCAATCCAAATCCAATTAAATCTAATTAAAACAAATTAAATTTTTAGTTTAAAATCAATAGGATAAATCAAATTCCAAATATGGATACTAATTTAATCTATTTAAATGTATCCATGGAATCAAATCAAAATTTAAATTGTCACAAATATTTCAAAAATATGTTTTCCAAAAATACTATAATAATTAATTTCGAAAATACATTATTATTTAAAATAAACAAATAAATAATTACGAAAAATATATGTTTGTACAAATACTATTTACATAGATATACTTTTTCTAGTATACAATTAAAAATATTATTTATTATTAATAATTGCATAAAGGAAGGTTTTTAGTAAATAAAATAACAACTTGGTAAGGATAGCAAAATAATTATTATATATTATTTTGAGACTTTTAAAATAGGAAAAATGTTTTCAAAAGAATATGTACTTTCGCACACAATCGCACTCGTCGAGCAAACTCGAAAAAGAAATAAAAGTCGTGCGCGACGTATAATACGACTACGCGACGTATAATACAAAAATTTTAAATCTGTACTAAATTTAAATAAATAAAAAAATATAGTAGAAATTTAGGGGTTTTACACTAGCTACTTGCATACGAATGATCATCGTCTTACCTTGAAAAGTCCTGGAAGGCCTATGGTGCCACTAGTTGTCATATAGTTAAGGTGCATGCTAACATCAATTTGTTTGCAGATCTATCTATCTGTTTATAGGGGCGAATTCATGACACCCTTATATTTTATAAAAGCTAACGATTGTTTTCAACATGGACATACTTGTGAAATGTTATTATATACTATGAATGATAATGTTGTATTGTCAAGAAAGGATGGTAAGTACTATTGGGTCGGTAAGACCAAATTTGTTGCATTACACTTTTATATTTGTTGACATATGCATGCTCATGAATTGTTAACTGATCCTAGGACAAGATTAGAAAGATCTAATATGTTTGCTTAAACTTACTTAATTAACGTGTTGGTTTTAGTTGAGTTGGCTAGAGTCCACTCACAAGTACACGATATTATGCTGACCTCCCCTGTGTTCTGTCGGTACGGGGAGTAACTTAGATGGTTCTGAGGCATTGGAGAATTTGTTGGGCTAGCTGGAGCTTGTCATGGACATATATAGTTTTCTATTACAATTTGTTGGACATAATGCATGAAAATTATTGTTTGTATAGTTCCTGAGTTGTAAGCCTTGTGGCATGTTTTATTATATTGAGAGAAAGAGTATATGTAATTAAGTTGCTCTTTGTCTTCAAGCCGCTATAATTTTTCTACAATATTATCAACAAAGAGATTCATTTTTTGTAAATCTTGTGTCTATCAACTTTTTTGTTTATTTCTGCTGACTTGTTTTAAGATATTTTAATTGATCTTGTTTGGTTCTTGACTTATACAAGTACAATTTAGACCTGTACGACATCATGTCTAGTGGTGACTTTTGGTTCTATGGGATCCGGGTGTGACATAATGGTATCAAAGCATGACTTTTCGTTCTTGGATGTCAATTGATTCTCTTTAGTTATAATTTGATTATGTGATCTAAGTTTTTGACCCTCTTGATGTTCTATTGGGTGATGTCGGTATTTTGTTGATTAGCGATGGCTTCGAAGAGCGTAGCACATGGCTTGAGCAGTCTGTGAGGCTAAATGGTTGGGATGAGGGTTAATTGGATTTTGGATGAGCAACATGATATCGGTAAAGGTGTTACAATAAGCTGTGAGTATTGTAGATGTGAGTATTGAAGGCAATATGCCTGGATTTCAGGAATGGGAATGAGTCAAAGTTGTTCAAGTGGTATGATTGTAGTTGGATTTCAAGTGATTGACGAGTAGCGTAGAAGTGGATGCTATATTTGTGATCGTTGGGATCACCGTGGTAAGGATTATCTGGAAGAAACATTGGCTTAGAGTATGTAGCAGGAGTGTTTGTGTATAGAGTGACTAGATCCTTGTGTGGTGTAGTATCTCTGGTGGCGTTTGTTTGATTGATGATATGGGTATCGGATTATATCAGTTATAGTTGGGGTAGTACGAGATCTCAGTTTAGAATTATGCCCGGTTGATTCAATTTTCAATCTCTTGTTGGATTGGTTCAGATGATTGAGAATATTTTTTGGAAGCTTAAGATCGTATTGGATAAAGATTCACGAGGGTGAAATGAATGAATGACTTGGTTGGAAAATCAATATGGATAGTGTATTGAACTGTGGTTTGAATTGATCAGATTAAACTTTGAGATAAGTGAGAAGACTCGGTAATGCGCTTGGAAGTCTGTTCGAAGGATATGAGAATAACTAAGATTTAATAATCGGACTACTTGATGACTTAAGATGGCCTATAGTTGATTTGATCTTAAGTGTTGATGAGTTGATTTCATATCTAGTTCAGAAAATAGCATTGGTTGAAACGAATTTGAGTTTAGCGAAGGGATTTTTCTTGGTTATGTAAATGTTTGATGATATTAAGGTGTAACGAAGATCTATCGACGTTGACGCAAGGATATTCTTGTTAGTGGTTAGATGAATGATGATTGTGTTGTATGTGTGTGTGTGTGTGCTTGTCACTATATATATTGGTGACGTAATTAGCCACTATTCCCATTTCAGTGTTAAGGTTAGAAAGGGAAGGGAAGGGTTTATATAGAAAAGGAAGGCAGGTTAGTTAAGGGGCAGTAGCAAGAAATATGAGTAGTAGGCAGAGAGGGGGAGGCAAGTGGAATAAAAATGATATGGCAGTATGCATTTAGGGGTGGTATCAGTAAGAGGGCTCGAAGTGCCTCACTGTTTCCTCTAAGATTCCTACTATGAGATAATAGTGGTCGAATGTGTGTTTAGACTCTCGGATCAAGATACAAGGCCAAACCTATTGCGATGTATATGCTAGTGTATATAATTCCTTTATTTTTATTTAGAATGACACAATAATTTTTTATTAATATGCCTCATCTATCCCCTTCCCCTCATCTCTCTTCCGTTCTCCTCCAAAAATCCCCCAACCCGTGGATCCACCGCCATGAGGAATAGGAACCACTTCCTTCTTCCTTATCACCGCTACCATGCCCTAGATCTGAGCCAGTGTCGAAGTGCCTCAAATCCCTCCAAACTAATTCGACCTATTTCCACAATGCCGAGTTCGTGTTGTGTATGTATTTGTGTCGAGTTCATGTCTATGTCGTATGTGAGTAAGAGAGAGGGAAAGAGAGGGGGGTCTACCTGAGGAGAATGGAGGAGGAGGTCGGAGGAGGGTGCGAGCGGCGGAGGAGGGAGAGCGGGAAAATTGGGGGGGAAGAAAAATTTCGGGGAATGATCGAAAAGAAAACCCTCCTGCCCTATATGAAACATTTAGCGACGTCAGCATGCGACGTCGCTAAACGTCGCTGATTAGTAATATACGACAACGTTCTATAACAGTGGTCGCTACGTGTCGCTATATTTAAATAATTAGCGACATGTAGCGACGACATTGCGATACAGATTTCCATTTAATAAATTAATGTCGCTATTCGTCGCTAGTAGTCGCCAACAGCGACGTCACATTACCACGTCGCTAAATTCCCAAAAGTTAGCGACGTGGTAATGTGACTCGCTAAATTCGTCGCAAATCTGCCATATTTTGGTAGTGTTTGAGTACATATAAGAGGAACCTTTTTTATACAAATTGTTGTAAAGTTTATTATATATAGTATATATATGTACCTATATAAAAATCTTGTTCCTCTTCTTTGCTAGAAATATTATATATGAACTATTTGGAAATATTGTATAGCAAATGATCATGTTAAAGTCCATGCCCCTTTAATCAAAGGTATAGAGCATGGTGAGAGTTGAGGGTTAATGTTAAAGTCCATGCCCCTATTTCCTGCAGTCTTGATTTCCTGCAATATTATTCACCTTCAATTTGTTTAGTTTTATTAACTTTAATTTCTATTGTAGGGGTTATCGTCTGCTATTCTTCCACCTTCAACTATTTGGTACAAACATGCACCAGACGAAGCAATCGTCTGGATGACACATTTTTTTGGATCAAATGAATCTCTATAAGAAGTTGTTGAAGATGGATGAGCCTAGAAACTTTCTCATTGTCAACTTCAATGTGAAATCGATTGATACGACATTTTCAAGTATAAGGATGTTGAAGATGAGATATTTACATTTTGCACTTTTGTATAGTGTTGTATAATTTTGTCACTTTGGTTCAAGTACCATTTTGTATCATTGTGTATATTGTTGAACCACTTTTATATACGGTAAATTATATCAATGATAGAAATGCATATCCATGTCAAAGTTCTAAAATATCAGTGAATCATTTTTGTATACGGTAAATTATATTATTGAACCACTTTTGTATACGGTAAATTATACCATTTTGTTTTGTATCCTAAGTATCAGTGTATCGTTTGGTATCCTAAGTGTTAGTGTATAAGTATTTTTTTTCTACATAAAGTAGGACAGCCAATAAAGTTGGTAGTCCTATTTTATGTCAGAACTGCCAACAAGTTGACAATCCTAAAGAATTTGATATAACTATATCCAAACAGAGAGTTTAGATTTGGACTGTCAACTTGTTGGCAGTCCTAACATTATGTAGTTCTTTCAACTTTGTTTGCAGTCCTACTTTATGTTAGGATTGCTAGTATCGTTGACAATCCTAAAGAATTTGATTAGAACTATATCCAAATAGAGAGTTTGGATTTGGACTGTCAACTTGTTGGTATTCCTGACATAAAGTAGGATTGCCAACTTTGGCAGTCCTAATTTATGCTAGTACTGCCATCATCGTTGACAGTCCACTACAACAAAAAGACCTATTAATGACGCTCGACAAGGAGTTTTAATGACGGCTGATACATAAGCGTTATTAAGTTGAAAAATACCTTTTTTCTATGACGGTTTGGACTAATTCTGGACTTTTTATAACGTTTTTAAAACAAAGCGTTATTAATATTTTAGAGCGGTGGCAAACTTGTAATAAATTTTCTGTAATATATTTCATCCCCCCCACGATCTTATTCGGAAGAACTCTCCTTCTCCTTGCTCCCCTTCTGCCCCCTCTTCCCTCCTCTCCCCAAACCCTAAAATTTTCCTCTCTCTCTCACCCCACCCCTGCCGCCTCTCCCTCCGCCGCACAAAGCCTGCCGCCCCTCTCATCACCGTCCGATCGCCGCACAAAGCCTGCCGCACAAACCCTAAAATTTTGGGGGAGGGTGGAATGGGGACGACGAGGGGGGGTCCTCGGGGAGGAGGCCGCGATGGCGCTGGCGGAGATGGGAAGGGGGACGGAGAGCCTCCCCGCGGACCTCGCGGCGGCGGTGGAGGGGGGAAGGATCCCGGCGGAGATCGTGAGGAGGTTCGAGGAGCTGGAGAGGTCGGCGGCGACCTCAGCTCCATGTCCGTCCTCCCTCCCCACTCAACAAGGCCTGCGACCTCAGCTCCATGTCCGTCCTCCCTCCCCACTCAAGGTTCGGATCCCTCCATTTAAAATGCTCTTTTTAACAACCTGAAGTCAACTGCTTGATTTATTTATGTTTTTTTTTAACCTAATATTTAGAAGTTCTTTCCATGATCTTATGCTGTTTGTCTACTTGATTTAAGATGATGACTCTTATGTGAATTTTGTTAGCACTTAAAATGCAATGCTTGAATTGAAAATCCTGTAGTCATAGACCTCTGCGCTGGGGCCTTTACATTTAACTATTTTCCCTTTACGAAGTTTAGCAAAGAATTGAATTTATTTCTGTAGAATCGTTTGGTAAAGGACAACACTCTCAGGATGGTGTAGCCTTGGCTGTTTCATACAAATAAATTGTACTCTGTTTGAGTTATTTTATTAACACATTTACTAACTCAGCCGAGATGGTGAGAAGACAAGCTTTATTTCCTGGCGACTCAGAATTGTAGCAATTGCTTCACATCTTCAGGTACTTGTTGGATCTTTGTTCGTCAAACATCATGCTCAGTGAGCTGCTAATAAAAAATTCTTTTTAAGTTGCTAAAACACAGTTTTTATTCAGCTCATGAATATATAACAAAATCAAAAACTTTAACATGTCGGTTGTAATGTTATTTTGTTATCATATATAGTCTTTCTAGGTCACTTAATAGCTTACCTGTTTCATGAATTTCAGAATAAATTTCCTTCTTTCTTCTACTTTTAACTGTCCATTGATATACATATATGTTGAGCATACGAACACACTTTCTTATTTCTATAGGACAACTTACCTTGTTAGTATTGTGCACTGAGATAATTACAAATCTATGTTGCACAGGTACTACTGATCATGTTGGTACTCATATATGTTGGTACTCATATCTGACACGAATTTCGACCTAATATTTTGTTCTATATATGTTGCATGGATATTATCATTTTGTTTTGTTTGGCACACCAGTAACAAAGTAATTGACTGCTGTCAATCCTCTATCCGTGGGCCAATAATTAATCCTACAAGGAAATTGTCTGTATTTTTTTCCCCATCATTATATGAAGGTATTGTTGCTTATTTTGTGTACTTCTTTCTTTCCTAACAGGTTGTTGGGGACTCCTACTGAAGAACAATGGCCTGGAGTGAGCTCTCTGTGGGACTGGCATGAATATCCCCAATGGAAGCCCCAAAATTTGGCACGTGCAGTTCCCACATTGGAGCCTGAGGGCGTTGACCTCCTATCAGTAATTTGTTGTTTAATATCACATAATAACATCTTGAGCATGCTTGACTGATATGAGTGACTTGAACTTGCTACTACTTTTGTTCCAACCTTTGTTTTCCCTGGTTTAAGATGTTGATGTTAAATGGCTCTCCAATATATTGAACTTTTTGAATTATGAGAAAATATTTGTGAATATTCAAATCACGATTATTCTGAAATTATGCAATTAATATTTTGATTTTTACTCTTTGTCATTATTTTATTCACTCGTGCTTAAGTTTGTTTTCTATTAGTTTTATTTTTTTTGTATGGACTGTGAAGAGGCGGGAATAACAAATGGTTTGTATAAAATAAGTTGTTAGTAATGTTGGTTGCATTCCTTATCAAATATGTTGGGGGAAGAGGTAACGAAACTTAGTATCAAAATTTACAATTTCTGATACTAAGTTTTGATGCATTCCTCAACTTGTTCTGATAGTTGGAAGTGGTACCGGTGTTCCTAATGTGCCAATGATATTAACATGCATTACTCTGAGCCAACCTCCTAATTTTCTTATTATACTGCTTATTCTATATATGATGATGCATTTTGGGGGAATCTATACAAATTTGAGTAATTTTTAGAGAATTGTGATACATTACCTGCTTACATTTCTCGCCTTGTGTATTGGAAATTTGGAATTATGATAGATTCAAAATGCTGCTGCTAGTCCCGCTGCTACATTTGAATTATGATACAAAAATGTGACTAACTTGAATTCTTTGCTTTTATTATGAAGTGATAATATTGTTGCTGCTACATGGAGACAGGGAGTGGATAGGACAGTAGAGTTTTTCCCAAACCCATACTTTCCAGATATTTACCTTAGCTGAAATATAAGGAACAGGGCATGTTTCAATTGGAAAACCAAATTCACAACCCATATTTCACTGCAAACAATTTTTTTCTATTCCATTGTCTACATACCTACAACTTTATTGTGTTCCTATCAAAAAATTTATATATTGGCAATGATGAGATACAATTTGGAGATGGTTTTGTGACTTCCGTTGCAATGAATTATGGTTTTGAAAAAATCTGTCCTTGCAGTTCTACTATGCACTATGAGTCAACCTTATGTATTTTGATCCTGCTATTTTTTTACCTTTCTTTGGGCATTTTCTTGACTGTTTTTACAATTTGCAGTTGTTGTTAACTTGTTTTTACATGGCAGCTTTGTTCCTGCAGTTCTACTATGCACTCTGAGCCAACCTTATGTATTTTGATCCTGCTATTTTTTACCATACTTTGGTCATTTTCTCGACAGTTTTTCCAATTTGCAGGTGCAGGTAACTTGTTTTTACATGGCATTTCCTGTAGTTCTACTATGCACTATGAGCCAACCTTATGTATTTTGATCCTACTATTTTTTACCTTACTTTGGTCAATTTGCAGGTGCAGATAACTTGTTTTTTTTTTTTCCTCTATGTTTTATTGCTTGTGTTTCAAGGACTTACTTGCTTATCTGTGATTCGGTGAGTATCCACTAATACCTGTTGTGCTTCTTCTATGATATTTTTTTTTAATCTTTTTCAGGGTTTTGCTACGTGATGCCGACAGTTTTGATGTGCTCAAAGTTGAAGCCAATGTACTAATAGTTTTGAGGATCTACTTACTAGTAGTAGTTGTAAATATATGTATTTGGATGTCCTATTTTGAAAAAATGTAATAAAGATGGTGATATATATTATGTATATATTTGTAAATGGATTAAATGGTACTCTGTGACATTTAGATGTTTTCTTGTGAATATGGTTCAAAATGAATGTTTTGAAATTGAATTGAGCAACATTGAGCATTGATCTATAATTTTTTGGAAAGTAATATATAAATGTGCAGAATTGAGCGTTATAAATGTGCTGAATTGAGTCTATAGAGATTATCTATTCATAACACTTTCAAACTACGCTGAAAATAAGTGTAGCAGAAACTCATCATATTCATGACGTTTATTTTATGACGCTTTTAAAAAATATTTATAACACCCGTTTTCATCACGCTTTCTTTGGAAAAAAAAGCGTCATGGTTGGTCATTAATGACGGCTTTTAGCCGTCATTAAAAGGTATTTCTGTTGTCCTAAATTTTTTTATTAGAACTATATCCAAATAGAGAGTTGGATTTGGACTATCAACTTGTTGGCAGTCCTGACATAAAGTAGGACTCCCAACTTTGTTGGCAGTCCTACTTTATGTAAAAGAAATACTGATACACTGATACTTAGGATACCAAATGATACACTGATACTTAGATACAAAACATTAGATTGTAAACCAAATAATTATCATCAGTCGCAGAAAACAACTAATTAGCATCAAATTTCTAATTCCCACAAATTGTTTAAATATCTAGTAACTTAATCACGTGTCAGACATCTCAACCACTAGTTGTCTTTCAGATTTTTCAAGAACATACCGTTGCCACTCGGTGTAGAATTTCGAGATCCAGTTGAATTGGGCCGGGATATAATTCACGTCCCTCCCGGAGCACTTACTAACTTCAATGTGCGCTTCGGTACCATTTGTACGAAGCTAAATTGACGAAGGACAATTTGTCAGGCATGTAAGGCTCCTCGTCATTGTAACTTATCAAACCTTGAAATAAAGCTATTTGTTGCATCGAGCGGCTACTCCATCATAAATCCCGGTATGGGTGCCAAACTATATGTAAAAAGTAAATTGTGCATAACTTAATTTAGTAAATTAGTACCACCAAAAGAATCTAACAAAAAATATGCTACCTTCTCACCTCTTCTACCACTATATTTGAAATGCAATGTGGTTGTCGAACGACAAAAACATTGAGCAACCTTCGGGACGAATCGAGATTGGACTCGTCGGCTGCTAAGAAGGCCCTGAACCATCATCTGCCCCCCGGGTTTGGCCAGTAGGCTCGTCTCCATCGGAAGAGGAAGAAGACAGAGGACTAATAGGAGCCGGTGTCTTCGACCGAGACTTGTGAGCCGACGTCTTCAACCGAGACTGGCTCTGTGGCTCGGGTTCAGCGATAATGATCGGTCTCGATCTCAACCGGACGGGCCATATTGCGTTCCTTGCGCGCCAGCGCGGTGGTCTATTTTCTTCTACTAGCGGTCGCAAGACTGGAAAAAAGATAATTTAGGATACATGGATAAACAACTTAGGAGCACAAGGACTGTCAGAAATTTCTACAGTCCTGATTACAAACAGGATTGTAGGCAAATTCAACAGTCCTATAGCACAGGTAGGACTGTGGAATTTCTTACAGTCCTAAAAGTAGTACAGAACTGTAGAAAATCTCTGCAGTCCTAATTATACTACAAGACTGCTACATTCATGTCGTGTTCAAGTCTGACTGTAGGCCAAATTCAGATTTCTTTAATCCATACAATGGATTTCTAGGGTTCGAAACAAAGATATATGAACCCTAGGTTAGTTCTAATTAAATTATTTTGTCTAACTATTTTAAGTATTATAAAAGATTCAAGAAAATTAAATCGAAAATACACCAAAATATTTCAAAACCCTAAAGGAATGGAAAAGGATTGGATACATAGCTAGATTGTGATGCAGGGGTGGGTTTGGGTGACATTGCTTGGAATTGGTGGAATGGAGAAGGGAATTAGGGTTTATGAAGTTGGAATTGGAGGAATGGAGAAGGGAATTAGGGAATAGGAATTTGAAGAGAGAGTGCAAATTGCAAAAAAAAAAAAAAAAAAAAAAAACTTTGGGAGGGAGAGGGGGGGGGGGGGGGGGGGGGGGGGGGGGGGGGGGAGGTGAGAACAGTCCAAAGTAAAAATGGGGTTGTCATGAGTAAAATTTTCGTCAAACTGGACTGTCCTCGAGTAAAATATGGAGTGCCAGTAAAAATTGCCTTAAATAAATTTATTTCTCATTCACATGGGGAACCCGAAGAAGAAATCCATTAACATTTTCTTTAGAGAAAAATCCATAACATAAAAGGACATGATAGTAGCTCAAGAATACACTAGGAAAACCTAATATCCAAATATCCTTAGTTTCACATACTATGCTTCCGTCATAGATCTCCACTAATTTCTTATTTCCAGTTGCCACAATCATAAGCTGAGCATGTCAAGAAAATTGGAAATAAACACGACAATATATGCTTCCAAAACCAAAAATTATAGAAACCCCTTAAAAAGCGAAGCAACATATCTCATTATAACATTAGGACCGAATATTCATGAAATTGTTCCTCAGGCGTCTTGGCTGGTGTTGATTATATGTTCTTAATGAGACCAAATAATTAACATGGAATCAAGACCCACATGTCACAACTAAACTAATTAATACAACTCTCAACTATATATAACAAGTGACAACTACACTGCATATATCTATCGTGGACAAAGTAATTAATTAAGGTTTTTGTTAACATGTGCTCTAAGGACACATGTTAAGGATAATTAATACATAATTTTTTACTTTAAAATTTGTTATCTACATATAATAAACATTAAAAATAATAATTTTTTGTATCATAAATATCATCAAGACTTAATGCGATGAACTTTTTGTATTGAAAAATTATTTTAGGGAATTTTAATGACATTTTCAATGCAATAATTTTTTTTAATATTTATCGCATGTTGATAACAAATTTCAAAGTAAAAAGACTATACATTAATTATCTTTAACATGTACTCTTAAGACACATGTTAACAAAATCCATTAATTAAAGTTAGCCTACTTTTCCAAGCGTAGTCTCGGAATTGAATCAGTTAAGTTCTAAAATATATCATGGTTGGCCCCATGTCATACTTTCTTCTCCAATTAAGAGAGAAATTAATGCATATAACCGGTCGCTGATCAATCGATGTCTAGAATAGATTTGCAGAGTGGTCGAGCTGTTGATCAATGACTCTCGACGACAGCTCATGGATATTTACAGACCATGATCACAAGGAGATGATGACAAAGATATTGGATGTGAAGTCAGACGAGGGTGACTGCGGGTTTTGCAGTGAAAAGCCAATTAATTTGAAAATGACATTGATGGCAGCAATGGTTGTGATATCTTGATTAGTGCTGGCTAGGGTTTTGGCCAACGGGACAACAGGTCGAGGCAAGGACTCTCAATTTTGATTAGCAAACAATCCAAAATATGTTGGAAGGACGGTGTCTTTCGAATCGGAGTTGGCCCAAGGTGCGATATTACTTGACCTAAATGTCTTAAAAAAGAAATTTTTTATGTAAGATCTGAGCCAATTATATTTATCTATATCTTATGATCCCATCTCCTATCCGATGTGAAACTAAAATACCAATTCCATTGTCACCCTATTTTGAGGGCTGAACTGGAAACGAGATATAATCCAACAATCTCCACCTTATCTCCTTTCTGTTAGTCGAACCACCTTACCACCCCTGTTACCTTTGCCCATTCACACCAACCGCGAACAACCTTAGCACCCGTGCTATCTTTGCCTGTTTCCGTCAGCCGAGCACCAAGGAGATCCTACATAGTGTTACCTCGATCGTTCGACCACAGAACCAAACCGACACGCTCATCCGCACCACAATTGCATACCTACTACCTTTGCTCGTTCCCGCCAGCCGAACACACATGAATCCAACATATTGTCATCTCGATTCGTTTGACCAAAGAACTATCGATGCGTTCATCCACACCACAATTGCACCACTGCTATTTTTGTCCATTCCCGCCAGCCGGGCACACAGGAGATCCAATATATTATCATCTCGATTCGTTCGACCACAGAACCAAACAGACACGTTCATCCACACCACAGTTGTGTGCCAACCACAATGTCTTGCTGTCAGACCCATCTTTTGAAGTCAATTCGTGTAGTTGCCTTCAATATTAGGTCTGATTCGTCTTTCGCCTGCGAATTATTTGACACTCAGGCCACCTTATGGAGGATGCTCCTAACTGCACCTTGAGAAAGAGCCTGTATAATCTGATTACGTTCAGCATCATCTGTCTCGAGCTAATTAGAGCCATCCAAATCAGCCACCGTAACCATGGGATCTGATACTAGTTGTTGGAAATGCGGTGTGATCCGAACCGAAGTTGACCTATGAAGTGCGATATTCGACGTCGCCCATAATACCTTAAAAGAGAATTTTCATGATCTGAAACAATCTCAATTATCTACATCTTATCATCACATCTCCTAATATATTCCTCTTAATAAAGGTTAATGGCATGTTATAATTAATAGCTTGAAACAAGGTGCATACAAAAGAAATTAATTATATATCTATCACTGATGGTGGAGTGTACTCTTGCATTCATCAAGTTGATCCCCATTGTAATGCTATGGCTCAAGGGAACTTTAATCATGAACGAGAGCAAGCATACGTGCTCCCAATAGGAGCAACATCTATTAGTATTAGCATGCATATATATATATATATATATATATATATATATATATATATATATATATATATATATATATATTTCTCCATAGAGAAGGTTCATGTGTAAGCTAGAGGAGGACACATCCTAGACCTGTTTGATTGGAGAATGAGAGAGTGGCTGCCAAGACCACAATCAACGTCCATTGATGAGTGGGAGAAGCCAATGGAAGGATGGCATGGTGAGGTGCATGAGCACCAAGTAATGAGCAAAAGGATGGAGGAATTATCCATAACTTGAGGGTTGTGCAAAGGTGGAAGCACTTTGGAAGGGAAGGCAAAAGCAAGAACAAAATAATCTTCCTTAAGAAAATATCAAAAAAGGGCGCTACTTTTCATGCATTGTGATGAGGTTTGAAAAAAAGGCAATACCTTTCCTCCTGCTTTAGATTTCATAATACCAACCTTCTCATCTTGGCAAAAAGTATAGTGGGGAAGGAGAATTAATAGAGTATCAAGACTAATAGGAGGCTTTAAAGTTGATAATGGATCAAGTCGCGTTGCTGCAGAACAAATTCCGTGACGATGATGATGGTGGCCTACCACGTAGCAATTTTAAATATCTGCGGTAGTTTACCGTCGTGTCTGACGATACGTACGAAATTTTGTACACACTGTATTGTATATTTTTTGGACTTACTATCGCAAACTTCTACCATTACTTATAAATAAAAATAATAATACATTCCCGTGACTCGATACATTGATCTCTCTTCATCCAACCAGGGTCTTATATTTCTTCTCGATAACTATAAGAGTCACTCGAGTTTGGTTTACCACCATACTTGAGATTGAAATTTTCTTATTTCTGCGACCTAATCTGGTCTCATGATTAAAGATTTAAGCATCTAGTCTTTAGACCTTAAAAGTAGGAGGGGGGTACTTTATTAGAATCCAAGAAAAAGATGTAGATAATCTTGTCTACCTTCCAAACACATCAGATTGATTAAAGTATCCAAGTGTAAGTAGGGAATTTGTCGTGCCATGACCGTGGGGAAAGGGAATTACGGTTTATATACTTAGTGGGTGTGTTTATGTAAAGCAAAAAAAGGAGAGAAATTACTCTCATATGCCCGTCCATTCTTTTGATATCCCAACATTAATATATTCCCTCACTTTTTGGTCACCTCTCTTTGAACACTTTTTCTATCCTCAAAAAAGGAAGAAGCCTCGTTCATATTACTCTCTAATTTAGTCTCTTTTTTATGTACTGTTTGGGAGGGGATGAGGAAAAAAAAAAAATAGAGGAAAAGAATTTGTGGAGAAAAATTACGTGGAGCTTCCAGTAAAAAAAATTCTATCAAGAGTGGAAAAAAATGAAGAGAGATGAAAGAATTTTGAAAGAATTTTCCGTCCAAAAAGGTAGGTATAAATTATGATTTAAGAAAACTAAGGGCTAAATAGTAATTATATCCTCATCACACAAACAAACATTTCACTTTTCCTTCTACTTTTTCATCATCTAAATAAGAAAAGAAAAAAAAAAGAAAAAAAAAGTTAACTTTATTTCATTTTACTCTTATTTATTTTTCTTCCATTCAAATTTTTCTTTCCCTCCAAGATAATTCCCAAACACACCATAGATGGTTCACTTTTAATTCTTCTCATTCAGGGTCTCTTTATCTCAACTTCATTTCCTAAGTGGATTAAGTACTTGAATTGTTATTTTATGCACTATTCATTGAACCAAATGAACTTAGGACTCTGGTTGATAGCTAAATATCCATATTTTTCAAAAAAATTCACATATAAAATGAAAAAGTAGGTGAAATTTTTGAAATCGTTGGTCAATTGGCAGGTTCTCTATGTTGTAGTTTAATATTTTAGTATGTGAGAAGAGAGATGGAGAGAAAACGAAGTCTTTCATTTTGAAAATAGCAAACTCTAGAATTAATGGGTATGCTGATAGTAAATGACAACTGTAGAGGGGGGTTAATAGAGTACAACAATAATTATCAATAAAACTAATGCTAATTACCAACTAACAATATAGCAAGCAAGAATAAAAATAAATAGAGTTCAGAGGTCAAAAATGCTAACACCACGATGTATAATGGTATTCCTCGTAGAGGTAGTCCAGTTCCTAGAACTCTTGCTCAGAGTTAATCTACTATTGAGTAATAGCATACACACCACATGCTTTGATCCAAAATGCACGTCCGACTTTTTACAACTAGAAGTTTTGATTCAAAGAGCTTGCCAACTTCAAACAACCACGTGCTCTGATCCGAAGAGCATGCCGACTCCAAACACTTGAATGAAAATAAACTTAAAAACCAAACTTTTATAACTCTATCAGACTTCTAACCGAGATTGCAGTTGGCACTAGAAGGATTGGGAGTTGATCTTGAAAATAAAAAGATTGTAAAGCTCTCAATTGTCACGCCCCGATTCGTAGTCATTTATTCACATCGCAGCGGCAGAAGCAGATAAATTGAAGTTAATGAGGACAATCTTACTCATTAAATAGAAATACAGCACTTCTTTATCGCAGCGGAGATAAAAGAAAAATGTCACTTCCCGTTCCCGGAATACGTATTCTAAATACATGTACTGCTAGAATGTATTTATTTAATATTTATCATGTATTGTTCTGCATTTAAATTTCTTTAATTTTCTGCTAATTATTTTTTCTGCATTTTACTTTCTGCTTTGCTTTTGGGTTCGGCCCGAGTTGGTTTATTTTTCGGCCTTGGATGGTTCAACATGAACCCACCTACCACCACCCCCATTTAAAATCCCCAAACCCTTTTTCTCTCTTCATTTACTTCTTCTCATTACTCATCTTCTTCCTCATAACTCTCCCACCAACCTAGGAGAGCTAGGCAAGTACAACTTGCTTCTTTATGGATCTCCATTTTTGTTGTTCCATTGTTTCTCTCACAGGATTCTTAGATACTTTAGCACTTAGTATTTTTAATTTCCATGGCTTATTTTGTGTAGATCTAAACTTGTTGTATTTTCGGATTCTCGGGTTTTGATCTAGCTAACCTTGTTATTTTCAAGTTTTGATGGTTCCATGTTGTAGAGGATTTCGTTCTACCCCATTTCGACCTATGGAAGTCCAGATTTGGGCTTGGAATGAAGGATTTAGAGAGGTTGGAAGCAATGGCTTCCATGGTTCTGTTCTCAGAAAATTCGGAGAAGAAGAACAGTCCCAGCCGCATGAAATCTTTATTTTCCAGCCGCATGAAATCTTTATTTCCCAGCCGCATGAAATCTTTATTTTCCAGCCGCATGAAATCTTTAGCATGAAATCTTTATTTCCCAGCCGCATGAAATATTTATTTCCCAGCCGCATGGAATCTTTATTTTCCAGCCGCATGAAATCTTTATTTCCCAGCCGCAAGAAATCTGTATTTCCCAGCCGCATGAGATTTTATTTTCCAGCCGTATGAGATCCTTATTTCACAGCCACATAAGATTTTATTTCCCAGACACATGAGATTTTTATTTCCCAGCCGCATAAGATTTTATTTCCAGTAGATAGGTATCCATCTATAGCCCATAATGCCTTTTTGGCTGGTTCTTGTCCCAAATTGACATTGATTGTTATCTTGACTAATAATTGATCATGCGTTCCTAGTTGGAATTAAGAGACTGGCTAGTCGTCTTATTGAATTGAATGAATGAGACACGTTCATATGAACTATAAACTATTGCAATCGACTGGCTAATTCTGAATATTGGCATACAGGCATATGCAGGCTTCAATTTATTTATTTTTCTACAAAGCAGCATGTGTACCTTATAATCAAGGCATGATTATTCCGTGGTTAGTTTTAATTGTTGCATTACGCTATGTAAGACCTACAACCTAACCTCACAGGTATCGTTGTAGAGTTGGGCATATCGTACTTTGTACGGAAGTACTCATTCTAAATGACCATGATCCACGGCATGGGATTTCACTTAACATAGAGGCTACTAAGTTAAATAAAATACTGACTGCATGGAGAGAATGGATTCCCGAGTTCTTATATGGCAGCCCTCTTTGGGACTATTAGTGCCCGACAGGCCGGCTGGTTCCCACAGATACTGCAAATCTACCACACAGACAGGGAGCGGTATCTGCTTATATTATTTATTGTATATTGTATATTAATGACGGACGTCTCGCTGGGACTCGTCTAATTCATGATTAGTACAATTGATTGACTGGATAGACTAGCCTTGCTTGCACATAGTAAGAACTGAGGAATCCTTTATCGCATAATTCCAAGATAACTTGGAACCCACAATAGCAAGCCATAGTAGTTGTATGGCCGTTTAAATTGATTTGGTTGTGTATTGTACCTACTTTGTTGACTAACTGAGATGATCAGAGTGTCGAGACATGAGGGCCAACTTCTGTCCTTGTTTGGTTGGGAGGTTGGTTCGAAGTGTCGTGACGTTATGTGAATCCCAGTTGCAAGCAGAGATCTATTATTATATTCTCTTAGTTACTGGTTTAAATTCCTTATATCGTGCTTCCTTGCGGTACTTGCTATTAGAGGTCTAACCTCTCTGGTTTTGCATGGCCAGATTTAGAGCCGGTTCCCGAGGACTCAACTTACTTCCACATCCAAGATGGTCAATACTAGAGGGATGATCGCAGGAGGACTCGAGTGGGTTCCTTACTTCCCGCTCGTTTTGTGAATTACTTTATACTTTGCCGTTGGGCACCGACATGTTAGTCGGATTGTCTTGTATTTACTTTTACATAATTGTAACTAAAGTCAGGCTGCAGCTGATAAACAATTGTGTATACCTTGCTACATCATCTGGCTATGTTTTGTAAAGCCAGATATCAAGAACATTTTGACTAAGCGTTTGGGACGCCTTACCGCTTTATCTTACATGTTCTCTATTTTTGTTTCTTGCTTGAATTATTGAGACAATAGATGTGAAGTGACCATAGTAAGACTTTCACGTAGTATGCACCCCCTCGTCTTGTTAGACAGCATTGATCGTATTATACGGCTTTTATCTACCCGTAATACGTAGCTGGCTGAGTCATTCCTCCGCCCTCCAGTATTCTGGTTCTGGGGCGTGACAAGGTTTTAGTGGTGGCCCATGCAGGTCTAATTTCAGACTTGTGGAGTATTTTGATTTATAGGATGTCTCAATCACACATGATCTTCCTTGATCTCATGATTCGTTGTTCCCAATCCTAGCTTGACATTCCCGTATCCTTCAGCTTCATTGATCCTTCACGTCCGGTTGTTTGATTGCTCTCTTATCCCTTTCCTTAGGGGCACTTCGTCTGCATCTGTCAGGACTGGACAACAACAACAAGGGCAGCATGGACAACCTGACCAGGTTGGTCAGCAACAAGGGCCAGTACTACCCCAAGAGGCTATTCAAGAAGAAGTGATAGTGGAAGCAGCAGCTGGATCGCAGTATCCGGAGGTTCCACCACCACCAACAGTTCCACCTACCCCTGTGGAAGTAGACACACCGGCCCTTCTGGAGATCATGAGAGGGATGATGGCTACTCAGCAATATCAGATGTTAGCCCAACAGCGCATGCACGCTCAGTTGCTAGAGCAGAACGTACTACTCAACCAAGGGTTACAGACAGCTTTGGAAAGAGGGACAAGGCCAAATTCAGGAGCATCAACCAGATTTTGTAAATTCAACCCCCGCCGTTTCGAGGGCACGAAAGATGCCATCTCAGCAAATGCATGGCTTAAGGATATTGAGGCTATTTTGACACCGCCAAGGTGCCGACAGAAGAACGTATGGATCATGTGAAGTTGTTACTTCAGGATCTTGCACGTGATTGGTGGGAATCAGAGGAGGTAGGCATCAGACGTCCTGTTGCTTAGGACGATTTTACTGCAAGGTTCAAGACGAAGTACTATGGAGTTATAGCGCAGTTCGAGTTACAACAAAAGTTTATCAACCTCAAGCTGGCCGACAAGACGGTAGATGCCTATGCAGCAGAGTTCTACAGATTGAGCAGGTTTGCCCCAGAGATGGTAGCAACAGAGAGCCAGAGGGCTATGAGGTTCCAGCAAGGGTTTCACCTTGAGCTCTTGCAATTGATAGAGGGGCACAATTATCAGACTTTCGATGACGTGTTAACGGCGACCCGGAGGCATGAGATCACCATTCAGAGGATTTCAGCAAGGACTGGGGGTCAGAAGAGATCCCACAGTCAGATTGAAGGAGGATGGGGGGTAGCGCCCCGTACAACAGTACCATCCCTTGGCATTCGCATCCACGATGTGGCAATACGAGGGCCAGCACCACCACCCAGGCAACAACAGCAGCAGAGGTAGAACCAGCAACTCCCAGTGGGTTGTACTTATTGTGGGAAGGTAGGACACACTAGGGATGTGTGTCGGATATTGAACAGACAGTGTTTGATATGTGGAAACCCAGATCATCGGGTTACCACATGTCCCATGAATTTGAGGTCAGGAGGACCAGTACAACAATTTTCTACTCTGCTAGCACCAGGGGCAGGCCAGTATCGAGGACCAGCGGTGGCAGTGAGACCGTTGGCACAGCGCCCGTTCATGACACAGGCTCAGATGTTTCGGCAGCAGGGACCGCCGATGCAGCAACACCAACATAGACCACCCCAGCATCATCAAGGCAGGGGCCAGCAGCAGCACCAAGCTAGGCCGCAGCATGGGAACCAACAAGGAGGTCGAGCGCAGGCATAAACTTTTTCCTTGGAAGAGGCATTGGCATCGGGAGATGTTGTTACACCCACTTTTTGAAATAAGGGTATTTTAGTCATTTTAGCCATTTTAGTCATTTTGTGATTTTCTAGATATTTTTTACTTGTGTTTGTTTTAGCATTTGGTTTAATCATAGAAAATCCACATTAGAGACAAACCATGACATATGAGGATTATCTAGCTAATTAGAATTTATTTATATACCTTGGTTTAATTTAGAAGGCCATTTGACCATTTTTAAGCTAATTAATTAATTAGCCTTTTTAGCTTTTTTTAATGGGCTTAAACTCAACTTAGATAGAGAAGAGGGGCCCATGAACCAACCCTAACCCTAGTAGGACTTATATGGCCGGCCAAAATAGGAAACCCCCCCTCTATATAAGCATTGCATTAGTTTTGACACCCCCTTTACAAAACCGTAGTTTCCAGCTCTCCAAAACCCTAACTTTTTCATCCGACCTCCGTTTCACCTCAAAAGAAGTGCATTGTGATCATGGGAAGGAGGAGAATTTGCTAGAGCATTGCTAGCAAGGAGTTGGAGGCGTTTGCTCGGTGGAAACTGGTCATCTCATTGATCGAGGAGTCAATTTCATTGGTACTTCAACTCTCAATAGGTAAACACCTAAACACCATAGTTTCTCCTGATTTTTCTTCATAGTAGCATGCATCTAGGTACCCTAGACCCACCTATGAAGTTTGGTTAAGTTTCGTGTCTGTTTGATAGGCGTATCGGACACGTATCGGATTAGGGTTTAACGTGTTCGATGAATTGTCTCTTAGATTTCAATACTTTTATTATTGCAATCTAATTTCACGATTTGTTAGCCCTATATGTAGGTATTCCCAAACCCTAGGTTTTTGCTAAAATTGACACGTATTCGTGTCCAAAACTGGACACGCACGTGCAGCACGAGGACCGCACGCGTGTCCTGCTGCTGCTGTGTCCGTTCTCGAAGGACACGGCGTTTCGATACGAGAAAATTGGTGAGTAGCTAGGGGCCATGACTGACATGGTTCTCGTAAATTTTGGTGGGGTTTCGTGGAGAATCGAGGGAGAAATCGACGTGGCATCGATTTCGACCTGTCGCACGCGCATTAGTTTGCGGCGTCCGATACGCACGTCGTGCGGCTCGGACATGTGTCAAGAGTCCAGTACAGACATGTAGATGTGGAGCCCTATAGGTGGGCTTTGTGTAGGAGTGACCATGTGGCGCAATTCGTTCTGTGTCGAGCCCTAGGACGAGTGACACGCGTACACGATGTTTGGGGTCTTTGGGTTCGACAGTCTAGGTTATGTTATCTGGACACATCGTGTCTTGTTATCTGGATACGACACGACCTGGGTAGCACCTACACACATGCAGGAATCATTACCAACCTTTTGTCTTTGATTATTATGTAGATTTTTGAATGTTCAGGTCATGTTAGGTTTTGTGCATAGAGTATCGGGTAGTTTCAATATTGTTTTACTGTTTCAGTTTTCTTCTTTTTGTTCCAATATTTTTGAATGTAAATTTTGTATAAACCCAACCATTCAGACACTATTAGACCAATGTAGAAGATTACTTGCTAGTTTACAAGGAGATAGGGCTGTGTTCAAATCAGGTTAACCATAGGATTTGCTCGGGTTAGTTC
This sequence comes from Iris pallida, assembly GCA_029216955.1. Lineage (NCBI taxonomy): Eukaryota > Viridiplantae > Streptophyta > Magnoliopsida > Asparagales > Iridaceae > Iris > Iris pallida. Next base: position 34,099,889 of record JANAVB010025196.1, on the reverse strand, counting down.
AATGTTCCAGTTTTCTTCCCTTTCCTGTTCAGTTTTGTTGATATGTTCCATCAGTTTTCATTGCTAATTTCTGTTTAACCCAATCATACAAATCCTATTTGACCCTACCTATGAGATGCAAGTTAGTTTGCATCATGGGAAGGTTGTGTTCGAGTTTTGGTATTAGACAATAGGTATTCCTAGGTATTAAAATAGGATATCAAAGAGATGGGTAAATGTTCAATAACATATATTAGATGGATGGGTTGATCTTGATGGATTTGATTAATGCTAAGTCCAGTTAGTCTAGTTTAGTCAAGTTAGTTGATTGGTTAGTTAAGGTTGATCGTGGTAGCTCGAGTAGAATCTGAAATCTGAGATGTGCATAGGGATGTATGTATTGAGTTTTCCTATAACTGATATATGAATGGGTTAGTGTTGAGATTGATTTTAGGATACTAAAGTTCAGTTTACTGATTTAGTTGGGATTGGGTAATGCCAAGTTAGTTGATAGTTTAGTTAGTTTAGTTTAGTTTGGTTAATTGATAGTTAAATAGTTGGTTGAAGTTAAAATAGAGATTTACATGTATTGTGTATTAGTTAGGATAGAAATCTGATTTTGAGTGTATTAATAGTTGGTAGGATTTTGGTATTAGGATGCACTTTGGTAATTGATATGTAGGACATGTATCTTGATAATTGGTATTGATACTCTAAGATAGCAATTTCACCTTTAGCTTGAAAAACCTAAGATACCACCAACACAATACCCAAAATCAACTCTAGTACTAGTAGTGACCTAAAAATTGACTTGTAGACTAGTTGACCAAAATTTAACCTAGTTTGACTAGTCTGGTTGACCAAAGCTGATCCAAGGTTGACTTTGACTTAGATTGACCCAAATCATGTAGAATTTGCATTGAAGGTATTCCTTATGATATTTTAGACTGTATTATGACATGTGGTTGTTTTAAATAGGATCATATTACTCCAGTCCAGTCACTTTTCATCATCAGCAGTTCAGATTGCCAGGCGAGTACATTCTCTGATCTTTTCATGCTTCTTTGGATATGTATTCTTGTTATAGACTATTATACTTGATGCTGACACGACGTTCACACGGATCAGTACCCTCTGGATCTTTTCATGCGATGTTATCCCCTCGGATACATCGAGTATGTCATGTTCATGTACTTTATCATGGTCATCATGTACTCCATGTATTTATATTTATCCATGTGCACTCATATGTTATTCATGTACACTCATGACCATATGAGCTCCATGTATACAGTAGTTGTTATCCATGTGCAATAACATAACATGCTTTGATCCTTGTGTATTAGTTGGGGGCAGGGAGAGTATAGTTGGTTATGTGATCATTATTCCCAGTAGTTATCCATGTACATTTCATAGCCGTATCCATATGCAACCCAAGCTGTTTACATAACCAATTCATGCTCTGATTCACGTAGAAGGTTATATTCTTATTTATCATATTATATCTCAGTTTATATCTTCTCTCTGATTGATTTCTCTTTACAGCGATTCATGTATAGTTTTCTATAGCTTGCTTTATATGTCCATTCCTGATATGAACTATTGTGAGAGATATGTGCTCGTTCCGTCCTGACTGGGCATGTTAAAAATTTTACAGGTGATAATGAGGAGTACTGTCCTACTTATTATGGCATTGGCTTAGATGACACTGGCGACATGGACCCACAGGAGGATCCCACAGTCGCTGAGGACTTGCCCATAGTCTAAGCTGAGACTTAGTACTTATTTGTATTTTCTTTTTGAGACTTCATGAGTTGCACTTAAGATTATTTTGGTGGTTTACACCTAGACTTTTATTGTGACTCTCTTGAGATTCTTCTTCTATTCCATCTTAGTATTGTGATTGAGTTATGTATTATTTTACTCTCTATTCATAGTTTATTTAGATTGTGTTAGATATGGTGACTCAGGACAGCATTCTACCGTCGACACTGCGGCGTAGGCTGGGCGTTCGTTACTTCTCGTGCCCTTACACTGGGTGCGGGTCGTGACACGTTTTTAGTGATGGCCCATGCAGGTCAGTCATAATCACAACTAGTATGATTCGTAGTGGTACTCGAACTAGAGTATCATTACAGCCTGCAATAGGATATAGGATATAAGTTAAGGTACTCAATCACATTAGGAAAACTCTCATCAAATTCTTGCTGTTAATTGTCTTCTTTTGAAAACAACTGTCCTCCTTGATGATTTCATTTCTTTTTTCAGTAATTGATTCCTTGTTGATCTGTCTTCAAGATAGTTAAGGAGACACGATTTCATCTCTTCGGTCCATGCAGGACCAGATTCGCATTAGTGCGATGTCGTGGTAGTACGGCAATTTAATTGTATTACTATGAGCCTGCTATAGAGTATAGGAAGTAAGGTGTTATATTGAGAGGATACTCAAACACTATTAGAATTTCCTGAGAGATTCCTGGGACGACCCTTGAGAATCTCATTTTGAGCTTCGATTTAAAATTCCCTTTCCCTTATTTTAATCCACCTTCCTCCCTTGATTCTTGTATCTTGTTTGAACTCTTTTCACCAATACCCTTACTTTCTTGTGTTTAATAATGGTTAGGAAGATGGCTACACCGCAATATACTCATTGGTTAAATACATGGCTAGAAAGATATATTACATTAAGAAATTGGAGTACACGGAGACTTTGACTAAGTTATAAGGGCATTTTTCTAAAAGGATGATTTAATGATTAGTAGTTTGTAAGTTGGGATATTACCAAGAAAATTTATCTTGAAGATCCTAAGTAGTAATCACCAAAGGATTATAAAATTATATTTTGATACTGGAGAAAAAATAGTTAGAATCTATATAAATCGATTTCAGGAATTGATGTGATTCATGAATTATTGGATTATGATTATACATCTTTGAACGTATATAGATTGGTTTGATAATGAAAAAAAGGGGGTGGCAGTATGAACTATTAAATTTAGTCCTACAAGTTGCGATGTATATGTTTATGAATTTTAATTTAAGTGGAAGCAATGATATTAAATAGATTTTGGGTTTAAAAGATTGGGAAGATATAAAAACGATTGTTTTGGAAGAAAAAAAATCTCAAATTTGGAATTGTGTCCATTGATGGAAGATTTAAAAATCTATTTAGATTTTGGTTTATGAAGTAGTGAATATATTTCAATGACTTAGAAAGAGAAATTATGATTGATAAAGTGCGTTAAAATACTGAGCTGTAAATGCTAGATTGCCGTGATAAGCTAAGTGTCTATTTTTAGGATTATTTGAGACAAATTGAGAGTTTTTAAAGTTATGAAGTGATATAGAATTTTATGGATTCATGATTCATTAACTCTAGAGTTCAAAGTTGGATTGAAATGTTAAATTGTGGAAAGGTTAGTAGTAATGTGATAAAAGTTATTATGAGATTTATGAAAAGGGTTTAAATATTAGTCGTGATTAGATTGGAAGGCTTAGAGTGAATACAAATTGAGATAGTTATTTTGAAATTTCTTTTTTAAAGGAATAAAATGGTAGGCTACCAAGGTAACCTTAATGAGATAGAAGTGTTCCACACTAATTGCCATATCACTCATGACTATGATAGTAGTATATACTCCAGTGTTGTTAGTCGTCTGCCAAACTATGGGACTGTATCTCAATCTTGACTTACTCAACCTTTCCTCAAACCTAGATCTTTCATTGTGACTTTCTAACCGTTTGTATTTTTTCCTTAACAGTATTTGCCTTTAGTACTGTGTCCCTAAATTATTTTACTGGATTCTTAATTAAATTTATTTCATGCTTCAACTTGATTTTCTTTATTCTTGTATTAGTTGTCACCTCTTGAACCCTTACCATGATACTAAAATTACTTTCTGACTTAAATTCGAGATCCAACCATGACTTAATTCTTTCGACCCGCCATGTGATGGTGTTCTTCTTGTTTCCTTAAATGCTTAACCTTGTACCTTATCTTGATTGCTTGACCAGCTTAGTTAAGGATCTTGGAGTATATTTTTCTTCTTCACCATTTCCTTCCTTACTTATATTTTGACTACCTTACGCTGCTAATTTAGCCTTAGTTTTGCAAGCTTATATCTTTTTCGAGCTTGATCATGACATATTTTATTGGGTCGATCCACTAACATATTGTCTAATCAGAACCGGTGTATGATGGTCTGATCAACCTAGTGCACTTTGGTTCGCTTTCATAAATTACTCTACGTGGATGAGACTCTAGGGCATATATCTCATCCACGACAGTTTGGCAATTCTTTTTGAATTATTTTCGTCGTCTATGAACCACGTATTGTACTCAATAGCATCGTCTTGAACTCTTTTTGCTTTTGTCTTTCATTTATTTCAAAAGACAAGGCACTGTACTTAATAGGTCAACCCAGGGTATCACGTTTAGCTACCTTATCCAAAGGAGGATATTGACTTATTTCTATATCCTCGCAGTATCCTTTAGGATTTCAATAGTGTTAAATTCTAAACCCTTGATCGCGACCAGTCGACTTGGTCATTCTCCTTATCATCCAATGTTTGAAACCTTATTCAATTGAATTAATTCAATTGTGATATGGATTTCAAATCTTGGATACTCGTGTCCAGACTTCAATGACCTCGTTCTCCATCTTGCCAAATCTCGATTCATCCTGTAATTGATCAACTTAGATCATATCAAGATTAAATTTCTTATAGATATATATATAGTGTGTGCTTGGATTTCAGTGTTATTGACAGTCGTGCTTTAAACTTTCGATTTTGATCATCTTTAGAATAGTAATGCTTTATGGTTAATTTCAGTTATTTTTTTTATTATCCAGTTTTCATATAGGATGATAGACTGCCTTACAGACAGATGATTTATTATTCCCTTATCTTTTCAGAATGACACCCATGACCAGAGTTTGTCCCCAGTGTACAGCTGCAGATCCGGTTGAGACCGAGATTGTACTTCCCCTTTCTATTGCTCAGGAGGTGTTAGCAGCCTCACCGGAGAATTTTCCTCCATCTCCTATCCTTCAGGAGAGGACTGCAGTTCGGCCAGAGACTGAGGGCCTTCCTCTGCCTCCTAGAGTGGTACCCCGTGTCATTTTTGATGGGGCTCATATTTACAGACTTCTTCAGGATGTGCATGAGGTACAAAGACTTCAGACTGAGCTTATGAGAGAGCAGAGTCTCAGTTTTCACCTGTTATGGGATTACATACATTCGAGGGAGGAGCCTAGTCCCAAGAGAGCGAGGAGCAGTTTATACCCAGAGCCTCAGGAGTACCCAGGCTTACAGCCTAGATCAGCCTATCCAGTTCAGATTCTTGTCCAGCAGAGACCAGTTGAGTGGGTGCCTACCTGTACTTTCTGTAAGAAGCTTGGGCACGTATGGAAGGACTGTAGGAAGAGACTAGGATTGTGCCTATTCTGTGGGTCAACTGCACACAAGATACGAGACTGTCCTACTACACTTGCCCCTAGTCGAGGCCTACCCCCAGGAGAGAGTTCCAGCTACCAGACCTAGTAGAGGTGAGTTCCATACATTATCCCATCTTGATGATTACTGTACCCTACCATAATGTTTGTATGCTTGATACCTTATGACTACTTTTAATCTAGTATGACTTTAGTAGCTAGACGAGACTCCAGACTGATTACCTGGCATAACCCTGTATGATTTCTTTTCAACTGCATGATTTAGATAAGCTTTCTTAACACCATGATTGTTGGGGATTTGACCTAGAAGGGTAGGATTATTTTAATTTTGAGGACGAAATTATTTTAAGGAGGGTAGACTTGTAACACCCAATTTTTGAAATAAGGGTATTTTAGTCATTTTAGCCATTTTAGTCATTTTGTGATTTTCAAGATATTTTTGGCTTGTGTTTGTTTTAGCATTTGGTTTAATCATAGAAAAACCACATTAGAGACTAACCATGACATATGAGGATTATCTAGCTAATTAGAATTTATTTATATATTTTGGTTTAATTTAGAAGGCCATTTGACCATTTTTAAGCTAATTAATTAATTGGCCTTTTTAGCTTTTTTTTAATGGGCTTAAACTCAACTTAGATAGAGAAGAGGGGCCCATGAACCAAACCCAACCCTAGTAGGACTTGTATGGCCGACCAAAATAGGAAACCCTATATAAGCATTGCATTAGTTTTGACACCCCCTTTACAAAACCCTAGTTTCCATCTCTCCAAAACCCTAACTTTTTCATCCGACCTCCGTTTCACCTCAAACGAAGTACGTTGTGATCGTGGGAAGGAGGAGAATTTGCTGGAGCATTGCTAGCAAGGAGTTGGAGGCGTTTTCTCAGTGGAAACTGGTCGTCTCATTGATCGAGGAGTCAGTTTCATTGGTACTTCAACTCTCAATAGGTAAACACCTAAACACCATAGTTTCTCCTGATTTTTCTTTATAGTAGCATGCATCTAGGTATCCTAGACCCACCCACGAAGTTTGGTGAAGTTTTGTGTCTGTTTGATAGGCGTATCGGACACGTATCGGATTAGGGTTTAACGTGTTCGATGAATTGTCTCTTAGATTTCAATACTGTTATTATTGCAATCTAATTTCATGATTTGTTAGCCCTATATTTAGAGATTCCCAAACCCTAGGTTTTTGCTAGAATCGATACGTATTCGTGTCCAAAACTGGACATGCACGCACAGCACGAGGACCGCGTGCGTGTCCTGCTGCTGTGTCCGTTCTCAATGGACACGACGATTCGACGCGAGAAAATTGGTGAGTAGCTAGGGGCCATGACTGACATGGTGCTCGTAAATTTTGGTAGGGTTTCGTGGAGAATCGAGGGAGAAATCGACGTGGCATCGATTTCGACCTGTCGTGCGCGCATTAGTTTGCAGCGTCCGATACGCACGTCGTGCGGCTCGGACACGTGTCGAGAGTCCAGTATAGACACGTGGACGTGTAGCCCTATAGGTGAGCTACGTGTAGGAGTGACCACGTGGCACAATTTGTTCTGTGTCGAGCCTTAGGACGAGTGACACGCGTGCACGATGTTTGGGGTCTTTGGGTTCGACAGTCTAGGTTCTGTTATCTGGACACATCGTGTCTTATTATCTGGACACGACACGACCTGGGTAGCACCTACACACACGCAGGAATCATTACCAACCTTTTGTCTTTGATTATTATGTAGATTTTTGAATGTTTAGGTCATGTTAGGTTTTGTGCATAGAGTATCCGGTAGTTTCAGTATTGTTTTACTGTTTCAGTTTTCTTCTTTTTGTTCAAATATTTTCGAATGTAAATTTTGTATAAACCCAACCATTCAGACCCTATTAGACCTATGTAGGAGATTACTTGCTAGTTTACAAGGAGATAGGGCTGAGTTCAAATTGGGTTAACCATAGGATTTGCTCGGGTTAGTTCAATGTTCCTGTTTTCTTCCCTTTCCTGTTCAGTTTTGTTGATATGTTCCATTAGTTTTCATTGCTAATTTCTGTTTAACCCAATCATACAAATCCTATTTGACCCTACCTATGAGTTGCAAGTTAGTTTGCATCATGGGAAGGTTGTGTTCGAGTTTTGGTATTAGACAATAGGTATTCCTAGGTATTAAAATAGGATATCAAAGATATGGGTAAATGTTCAATAACATATATTAGATGGATTGGTTGATCTTGATGGATTTGATTAATGCTAAGTCCAGTTAGTCTAGTTTAGTCAAGTTAGTTGATTGGTTAGTTAAGGTTGATCGTGGTAGCTCGAGTAGAATCTGAAATTTGAGATGTGCATAGGGATGTATGTATTGAGTTTTCCTATAACTGATATATGAATGGGTTAGTGTTGGGATTGATTTCAGGATACTAAAGTTTAGTTTACTGATTTAGTTGGGATTGGGTAATGCCAAGTTAGTTGATAGTTTAGTTAGTTTAGTTTAGTTTGGTTAATTGATAGTTAAATAGTTGGTTGAAGTTAAAATAGAGATTTACATGTATTGTGTATTAGTTAGGATAGAAATCTGATTTTGAGTGTATTAATAGTTGGTAGGATTTTGGTATTAGGATGCACTTTGGTAATTGATATGTAGGACATGTATCTTGATAATTGGTATTGATACTCTAAGATAGCAATTTCACCTTTAGCTTGAAAAACCTAAGATACCACCAACACAATACCCAAAATCAACTCTAGTACTAGTAGTGACCTAAAAATTGACTTGTAGACTAGTTGACCAAACTTTGACCTAGTTTGACTAGTCTGGTTGACCAAAGTTGACCCAAGGTTGCCTTTGACTTAGATTGACCCAAATCATGTAGAATTTGCATTGAAGGTATTCCTTATGATATTTTAGACTGTATTATGACATGTTGTTGTTTTAAATAGGATCATATTACTCCAGTCCAGTCACTTTTCATCATCAGCAGTTCAGATTGCCAGGCGAGTACATTCTCTGATCTTTTCATGCTTCTTTGGATATGTACTCATGTTATAGACTAGTATACTTGATACTGACACAACGTTCACACGGATCAGTACCCTCTGTATCTTTTCATGCGATGTTATCCCTTCGGATACATCGAGTATGTCATGTTCATGTACTTTATCATGGTCATCATGTACTCCATGTATTCATATTTATCCATGTGCACTCATATGTTATTTATGTATACTCATAACCATATGAGCTCCATGTATACATTAGTTATTATCCATATGCAATAACATAACATGCTTTGATCCTTGTGTATTGGTTGGGGGCAGGGAGAGTGTACTTGGTTATGTGATCACTATTCCCAGTAGTTATCCATGTGCATTCCATAGCCGTATCCATGTGCAACCCAAGCTGTTTACATAACCAATTCATGCTCTGATTCACGTAGAAGGTTATATTCTTATTTATCATATTATATCTCAGTTTATATCTTCTCTCTGATTGATTTCTCTTTACAGCGATTCATGTATAGTTTTCTATAGCTTGCTTTATATGTCCATTCCTGATATGAACTGTTGTGAGAGATATGTGCTCGTTCCGTCCTGACTGGACATGCTAAAAATTTTACAGGTGATGATGAGGAGTACTGTCCTACTTATTATGGCATTGGCTTAGATGACACTGGCGACATGGACCCACAGGAGGATCCCACAGTCGCTGAGGACTTGCCCATAGTCTAAGCTGAGACTTAGTACTTATTTATATTTTCTGTTTGAGACTTCATGAGTTGTACTTGAGATTATTTTGGTGGTTTACACCTAGACTTTTATTGTGACTCTCTTGAGATTCTTCTTCTATTCCATCTTAGTATTGTGATTGAGTTACGTATTATTTTACTCTCTATTCATAGTTTATTTAGATTGTGTTAGATATGGTGACTCAGGACAGCGTTCTATCGCCGACACTGCGGCGTAGGCTGGGCGTTCGTTACTTTTCGTGCCCTTACACTGGGTGCGGGTCGTGACAGATGTTGTGGCAGGTAACATTCTCGTCGCCTCATATCCCGCAGTAGCATTGTTTGATTCGGGAGCATCACACTCATTTATATCTGCACAATTTGCAACACGGCTAGGAATGGAATTCGAGGCATTGCCAGGCAGGTTAAATATACTCACTGGTAATGGGCTCGTAGGAGTCAGTAGAGTTATTCTAGCATGCAGTGTTGTAGTTTGCGGGCATTCCTTACCCGCCCGGTTGATAGAATTTTTTGTTGGAAATTTCGACGTTATCTTAGGCATGGACTGGCTGAAAGACAGTCATGCGATAATAGATTGTCGTAGAGGGAGTGTATCTTTTGATATTCCAGGCATGAAGCGGTTCACCTTAGTCAGATCAGTGGCAACTCAACAAGAGCAGGGAGTAGTGACGGCAATGGAAGAAGTTCAAGTTCTGAAGGTAGTTGAAGTGTTTCTAGACGTATTTCCCGAAGAACTTCTAGGTCTACCACCAGTTAGGAATATTGAGTTCAGCATAGAATTGGTACCTGGAACTAAACCGATATCAGATCGAGTTTACAGAATGGCAGATTCGGAACAGGCCAAGGTATATCAGCACATAGAGGAACTGAAGGAGAAGAAGTTCATCCAAGCTAGCATATCACCATGGGCAGCACCAGTGGTACTTGTGGGGAAGAAGGATGGGTCATCCAGATTGTACATCGATTACAGGAAGCTAAATACGGCAACAGTAAAGAACAAGTACCCACTACCCAGGATCGACGACTTGTTTGATCAGTTGAGCACAGCTAGAGTTTTCTCCAAGATAGATCTTCGGTCAGGGTATCATCAAGTGAGGGTTCGGAAGAAGGATATTCCCAAGACAGCATTCAGGTCGAAGTATGGACATTATGAATTCTTAGTAATGCCATTTGGGTTGACCAATGCTCCAGCTATATTTATGGATTTGATGAACCGCATCTTTATGCCAAACTTAGACCAATTTGTCGTTGTGTTTCTTGATGACATTCTCGTCTACTCTGCTAGTGAAGAGGAGCATGAAGAACACCTCAGGAAAGTGTTGCAGGTTCTGAGAGAGAACCAATTGTACGCCAAGCTCAGCAAATGTGAGTTTTGGACGGATCGAATTTCATTCTTGGGGCACATCATATCAGGAGCTGGAGTAGCAGTGGATCCCAAGAAGGTAGAAGCATTAGAGAGTTGGCCAGTACCCAAGACCATAGCTGACGTGCGGAGTTTCTTAGGATTGGCAGGATATTACAGAAGGTTCGTATCAGACTTTACAAGACTTTCAGCACCCATGACCCGCTTGACACGGAAGGATGTACCATTCGTCTGGTGGGCAGAATGTCAGGCATCATTTGAGAATCTAAAGCAGAAGTTGATATCAGCACCTATTCTGACATTGCCAGTTGGGCCCGAAGGTTTCACTATATATTGTGATGCATCAGGTAAAGGACTTGGATGTGTCCTTATGCAACATGGGAAGGTGATAGCGTATGCATCTAGGCAACTTCGAGACCACGAGAAGAATTACCCAACTCATGACTTGGAATTGGCGGTAGTAGTATTTGCTTTGAAGCTATGGAGGCATTACTTATATGGTGATCGAGTGGACATGTACACAGACCACAAAAGTCTGAAGTACATCTTTACTCAGAAGGAGCTGAACATGAGGCAGAGAAGATGGTTAGAGCTGATCAAGGATTATGACGTGGAGCTTCAGTATCATCCAGGAAAGGCTAATATGGTAGCAGACGCTCTTAGCATGAGAGACGGCGCATTTATGTTGACAACACAAAAGAACATTTTAGAAGACCTTCAGGAGATGGGCATCGAGGTTATACTTCCTAGTGATGTAGGAGTACTGGCGAGTCTACAAGTTCAATCTGACTTGGTAGACAGGATCAAGACAGCTCAGGCGTAGGACCCAAGGATTCAGAAGCTTAGAACAGAATGTGAGTCAGAACTCAGAAAGGAGATGCAAATCCATGAGGATGGTACACTTAGGTTTGGATCGCGTCTGTGTGTGTCTAGTGGAGATATCAGACAGGTGGTTATGACAGAAGCTCACAGTTTTCAGTATTCCATACACCCTGGAGGGACCAAGATGTACCAAGATATCAAGCAGCACTTCTGGTGGAATGGGATGAAGAGGGAGATAGCCAGATTTGTTTTCCGTTGCTTGGTATGTTAGCAAGTGAAGGCAGAACAGCAGAGGCCAGCTGGGTTATTGCGACCACTTCCTATTCCGGAATAGAAATGGGAACATAATACAATGGACTTTGTGACCGGCTTACCGAGATCACCAAGTGGTAAAGATGTTATTTGGGTGATAGTAGATCGGCTTACAAAGGTGGCACACTTTCTTTCTTTCAAAGTAGGACAATCTACAGAAAGGTTGGCAGAATTGTATATGCAATAGATAGTCGGGCAACGTAGAGTCCCTGTCAGTATTGTGTCAGATAGAGATACCCATTTTACATCACATTTTTGGAAGAGCTTACATCATAGCCTGGGTACCAAGTTAAGATTTAGCACGGCTTACCATCCCCAGACAGACGGGCAATCAGAAAGAACAATTCAGACTTTGGAAGACATGTTGCGAGCTTGCACTCTGGATTTTGGAGGATCTTGGGAGAGCCACCTCCACTTAGTCGAATTCTCAAACAACAACAGTTATCAAGCCAGTATCCAGATGGCGCCATTTGAAGCACTATATGGTAAGAAGTGTAGGTCGCCACTGGCATGGAATGATATTGGAGAGAGAAAGATGTTAGGCCCGGAAATAATTGTCCAGACAGTTGAGGTGGTCAAGGGAATTAGAGAGCGACTTCGAGTTGCGCAGGACCGGCATCGTCATTGGGCGGACCAGCATCATAGGCCGCTAAAGTTTTCCGTTGGGGACCACGTGTTCTTACGGATCTCACCTACCCGTAGGGTCATTAGATTTGGCGTTCGCGGAAAGTTGAGTCCGCGGTACGTGGGCCCGTTTGTTATCCTTGATCGGATAGGCGATGTTGCTTATCGTTTATCCCTTCCACCTTCGTTACGAGAGGTGCATGACGTGTTCCATATATCTCAGTTACGTAGGTATGTATCGGACCCAAGCCATATCCTTGATCATTCTAAGCTGGTTGTTGGTACCAACCTGTCTTACGAGGAACAGCCTGTGTCTATTTTAGACCGAAGAGAGAAGATACTCAAAAACCGAACAATTAGCCTTGTCCGGGTTGCTTGGGGTCATCACTCTTTAGGGGAGTCAACATGGGAACGTGAGGATGATATCCGATCACGGTATTCGTACCTGTTTGACTCACAAGGTATATCTCTTTCTGTATACCTTGATCGTCTTAACTCCTCATGCTTGTCACCTTATGAGTAGAATTGCTTGGTGTCATCGATAGTTAAACATAGATATGTTATTTGCTATTGGCATTGTAGAATGATTGCTTACTCAAAATTGCTTATACTTAGATTAGTTAGGTCCGATGTTTCTATCCTGCTTGGATTTAAAATTCTGAGGACGAAATTTTTCTAAGGAGGGTAGAAATATCACTTTCCGTTCCCGGAATACGTATTCTAAATACATGTACTACTGGAATGTATTTATTTAATATTTAACATGTATTGTTCTGCATTTAAATTCTTTTAATTTTTTGCTAATTATTTTTTTTTTGCATTTTACTTTCTGCTTTGCTTTTGGGTTCGGCCCGAGTTGGTTTATTTTTCGGCCTTGGATGGTTCAACATGAACCCACCTACCACTACCCCCATTTAAAACCCCAAAACCCTTTCTCTCTCTTTATTTACTTCTTCTCATTACTCATCTTCTTCCTCATAACTCTCCCACCAACCTAGGAGAGCTAGGCAAGTACAACTTGCATCTTGATGGATCTCCATTTTTGTTGTTCCATTGTTTTTCTCACAGGATTCTTAGATACTTTAGCACTTAGCATTTTTAATTTTCATGGCTTATTTTGTGTAGATCTAAACTTGTTGTATTTTCAGATTCTCGGGTTTTGATCTAGCTATCCTTGTTATTTTTAAGTTTTGATAGTTCCATGTTGTAGAGAATTTCGTTCTACCCTATTTCGACCTATGGAAGTCCAGATTTGGGCTTGGAATGAAGAATTTAGAGAGCTTGGAAGCAATGGCTTCCATGGTTCTGTTCTCAAAAAATTCGGAGAAGAAGAACAGTCCCAGCCGCATGAAATCTCTATTTTCCAGCCGCATAAAATCTTTATTTTTTAGCCACATGAAATCTTTATTTCTCAGCCGCATGAAATCTTTATTTCCCAACAGCATGAAATCTTTATTTCTCAACCACATAAAATCTTTATTTTCCAGCCGCATGAAATCTTTATTTTCCAGCCACATGAAATCTTTATTTTCCAGCCGCATGGAATCTTTATTTCCCAGCCGCATGAAATCTTTATTTCCCAGCCGTATGAAATCTTTCTTTCCCAGCCGCATGAGATTTTATTTCCCAGCCGTATGAGATCCTTATTTCACAGCCACATAAGATTTTATTTCCCAGCCGCATGAGATCTTTATTTTCCAGCTGCATAAGATTTTATTTCTAGTATATAGGTATCCATCTATAGCCCATAATGCCTTTTTGGCTGGTTCTTGTCCCGAATTGACATTGATTGTTATCTTGACTAATAATTGATCATGCATTCCTAGTTGGAACTAAGAGACTGGCTAGTCGTCTTATTGAATTGAATGAATGAGACATGTTCATATGAACTATGAACTATTGCAATCGACTGGTTTAATTTCCTCATATCGTGCTTCCTTGCGGTACTTGCTATTAGAGGTCTAACCTTTCTGGTTTTGCATGGCCAGATTTAGAGCTGGTTCCCGAGGACTCAGCTTACTTCCACCTCCAAGATGGTCAATACTAGAGGGATGATCGCAGGAGGACTCGAGTGGGTTCCTTACTTCCCGCTCGTTTTGTGAATTACTTTATACTTTGCCGTTGGGCACCAACATGTTAGTCGGATTGTCTTGTATTTACTTTTACATAATTGTAACTAAAGTCAGGCTGCAGTTGATAAAAAATTGTGTATACCTTGCTACATCATCTGGCTATGTTTTGTAAAGCCAGATATCAAGAACATTTTGACTAAGCGTTTGGGACGCCTTACTGCTTAATCTTACATGTTCTCTATTTTTGTTTCTTGCTTGAATGATTGAGACAATAGATGTAAAGTGACCATAGTAAAACTTTCACGTAGTATGCACCCCCTCGTCTTGTTAGACAGCATTGATCGTATTATACGGTATTCATCTACCCGTAATACGTAGCTGGCTAAGTCATTCCTCCGCCCTCCAGTATTCTGGTTCTGGGCGTGACAAAAAACTTGAAGTCACAAAGAGATATATAGAACTTTATTCTCTTTATTAATAATTGAAGAAGAGTACAAGACTTGTATTGAAGTACAATGCTTACAACACATCTCACTTTACATTGGAAACCAACTGAACAATGCTATAAAGCTTACATTTGATACTCTGATACATTGGATTATAACTCGATATACCGATTTGGCTTATAACTCACTCGTACAACTGATTACAATGTTTCATATATTATGCCCTATAAAACAGAAGACATCATCATGTACAAGGAGAGCTTCTGCATGTCCAACAAATCTTCGATGTCGTGGGACCGATCAAGCCAATCTTCGTGTACAGAATATCTCAAGCACGAGCACCTGCCCACAAAAAATGTGGGTCGGTACATTATCTATGTACTGGCGAGCATAATCCAACCCACTCGTCTAAACCAACACTAATGGTCAATTTTAGCAAGTATTTAATAGAATGATCTTTCTAATTGGGGCCTAGCATCAGTTTACAGTTCATGAGAAGAAACAATGAATAATGTAAACATGTTCTTAGCAATATTCATGTGGACGTATCATTATATCATTCTTGGAGTTATCATGCAAAGACATCATTGAGACATCGTTAACATTAACATCTTAAACATATTATGACAATACTCACTTCAAACATCACTTAGCATGTATGTTATGTTTGAGCAATGTTTCATAGAAAGGCATCTTTCTAGCATACTGAACTTAACATGTTAAGCAGGTTCTCATATTGAAAGGCTACAACACAACATCATTTATTTGGCACGTTAAGCACGCAAGTTAAACCAACCCATATATTGAGTTATCACATTTAAGTGATTTCTTACCGATAGCCAACTCCATCGTACCTGTATCAAATACAGGTTAGCAGACATACTTACTCTGCCTGCACAAAACATTCATTAGCATGCATCCTGACTACATGGTCACTGGTGTTTAACCATACGGACTTTGCCATATAGGTCTTCATCGGTTATGCGATGACTCCAGAGAAGGTAGCTAGCCCCAAAGGATGCCTCGCAAAACCTGTGCCCCTACTGGCACGCCAATGTTTCCTTCTAGGTAGGATCGGTCGCCCTAACGTCCTGGGGTACCGTCCGAGAAAACATATCCCCATCTCTTATGCATAAGTTGTCCTATGACCATGCGAATGCGTGTCCGACTCGATCGTGAACATAAAATGCATGGTGAAATATTGAAATAAGTATAGGCAACAGTGCATCATCATTCATCTCATTCAAGTCATGTTCAATGACTTACTCATCCTCAATATTACCATCATTTTACTTGGTGATCTCAACGATCCCAAGCCTCATCAATTCTCATTGTTTCCAATCATTCATTTCTTGTTCCATCAACTCAGACACATTGAAACATTTCCACATTATTCATTTCTTAAGGAACATATAGCATTTCATTTCATAGGGACAATATCATTCATTTCTTTGCTTATATTAAAACAGGCAACAACAACAGTTATGCAGAAGATACATAATTCTATTATTTTATTTGGATCATTGGGTCGATAGTATAGCCAGTTCTCTTCTTATTCTATCATTCACAAGGCGTCTCATTATTCAAGTATTTTATTTATTTCAGCAACATTAAATATAGGAGAGAATGTTATTAATTCTTTCTCAGGCATCAAATCACATTAGCAGTTCAATGTTCATGTGTTCAGCAGTTCAATATTCATGTCTTATTCATTTCAACGATTTCCAACATATGCATCTCTATCAATTTAGCAACTATAGCATCGCATCACAATTATTCAACATTCAAGGTAAGAGACATTAGGGACATATTCATAGCATCACGTTATTCCATTTATTAAGCATGCAGGAATAAGGAGGAAGGAGGACAGTTTCACTTGCCTTGCATAACAGCCTTTCTACTCCAATCCCACTAAGCGTAGCTCCACCGGCGAGCCACGTTCCAATAGCCATTCTTTCTAGCCAGCTAAGAGAGATTGCATCAGTCTCAATTCTCCTGATCTCTAACATAAGTCACGGTCCAACAGTCTGATCCCATCCAACAAGCCAAATGCCTCGTACGGAGCGGGACATTACATAATATACCACTCAGAAAAAGTTTTGTCCTCGAAACTTAAGAGAACAACTCATCTTACTAATTCACTTAGTCACAACAAGTTACTCATTCAGCTTCAATTCAATATTCATCCAGCTTCAATCCAATATCCAGTTCATCATACTCGACCATTTCATAATAGCTACCCAAGTGTACCATTTTAATCCATCAACGATTCGATCTGTGTTTTCCTTTTTCAATTACTTGTAACTTCTCATTGATTCATCAACATTTTTCCTTGCATTTCTATCTTGGTCGTAACCTATAACTTCGTTTGGATCCATACACATATTTTAGGCGTCCCCAAAACTTATGCATTTCAGCCAAAGTCCGCACTAGTACATTAAATTCTTTCCATAATGTTATCTCAGTCGCAACCTATCACTTCGGCTGGATCTATGCACATATTTTAGGCGTCCCCAAAACATATGTACTTCAGCAAACTTCCACGTTAGTGTGATTCGATCAGCCACTATATAACTCTCTTTTCTAAATCTGACTTAGCATCCTTTCAATTAACTTATTACTTTATTCATTTGCCACAATCACTATCTTCCAGGCCACAACACTTAACATCAGGGACAACTTGGTTAAGCTTCTTACCCAAGCATAATATTTCTAACATTCGGTCAAGGGTCTAACTTAGAGCCAATCATATCAAGAGTTCACAACATACAATCATATTCGTTCGCAAATCCAACAATATTTCTCACCGAGGCAATTCATCTTTTTAAAAGATACAATCCAACGTCACCCACTATCAATTACCCGAGCCAAGGGTATAATTTTTGTAACACCCAGTTTCTAAAATGAGGGTAATTTTGGAATTTTATATTTTAATTTATTTAATTATGATATTTAAATGATAATATGATTTTTGGTAATTTTTTAATTATTTTAAAACTATTTAAATCATGACTTATGATTTTGGTGTTTGACTAGTGTAACCTTAGAGCCTAGTCATGTGATTAGAATGTTTGACTAGTACATTCTAGCCTAGAGGGTATTTTGGCCATTTTAGGATTTATTTAAATTTATTATGATTTATGGAAATTTGTGTGAATTTTATATTAATTAAATATGGCTATGTGTTAAGTTAGTCATGACTAGTTGAGACTTGTAGACTAACCTAGAACTAACCCTAGTTGGTGACCCTAGTCTAGCTCTAGTCAACCTACTTTTAGTCATTTGAGATTGGTCATAAGGTAGGAAGGATTACTTAAGTAAAACTAGTTCATGACTTATGGCATAAGTCAATGACTTATGATTTATCAATTTTGAGACTTGTGATTAAGCCATAGGCCCATGACTTAGGCCCAAAACCAAATTAAACCCACCCATGGCAGCCAACCTAGGGATTCCCACCCCTATTTAATGCCTCTTTCATTTAGGGTTAGCCTCTATTGAAAATAGATCTCAAGTTTTGGAAGAGGTAAATCCCCAACCTTAGAAATTCCTAATTAATTCATTTTAGCTCCTTTTTAGTCCTAGTCGTTTGTAATAGGATCTAATTTATGTTTATATACTAATTTTGGAGGAGCACATCAGTTTACATGCAATTTGGAGATTTGGAGTTGCCATTTGGAATCCCCTCTTTGAAGCTTTTCTTGAGTTTTGATACTCAATAGGTAAATCATCTAAACTCATAGTTTCTTCTTATTTCTTTGCATATAAGATTAGATTTTAGGGTTTCCTAGCTGTCCCCGAAATTTGGGCACAGTTCGTGTCTATTTCGTGTCCATATCGGACACGTATCATAGTGATACACTAGGTGTTTGTAGAAATGCCACATAGGAATTTATTTTCATATTTTTGAAATATAATTACATGGATTTGTAGATCTTGATGTGTACATTAACTTTTGTGAAGGTGTCCTAGTGTTTTGTGTCCTTTTGTGTCCTATTTTTGCACGTGGACACGCTGCACGAGCCACAAACCTGTGTCCTGCCTATCGGAGGCTAGAACACGAGATACAGGACATGTTGTGTCCTAATTTTTGGCATGAGCCTAGGGGCAACGACTGTCACCGTGCTCCCAAAATTTGGGAGCACCTCGTGGAGTGTGCGTGGCACAATCGTCCCCGCACTGGCCGCGCGCTGTCGCGCGCGAGCTACTGTGCGCGTGCACAGGCACGACTGACACGCATGTCGTGTCGTGTCTGTGGGACACATGGACCCAGTGCAATGTGTTTCAGACCTAGGGCTAACCTAGGTGAACCTCTGGACACGAGCACGTGTCGTGTCGTGTCGTGTGTCGCGTGTTACACGCGCGTGCACGTGTGCACGACGATTGTGGTGCACTGTTTGGGTCTGTGTTTGTGCAGTTGATTGGGACACATTTTGTGTCCAATTTTTGGACACGAGGACACTCTCATATACCCTCACACGTATGTTCTTAATTACCAACCTTTTATTTGTATTTTTGATGAATATTTTGGGTTCGAACGATCGAAATCCCTAATGGGACTGATACGCACTGATACGTGGGGAAATTGAGTTTCTGAGTTTATTTTCTGTTTTTAATCGATATAAATTGCCATTTTTAATTCATGAACATCTGTAATTACATCACTATAATATTGTCCACTGATTTGTGTAAATTCTTAAGGTTCGAATTGGATTTTTGATATTGGAATGGGTTTTTAAAAATGTGAGGACTGCAGTTGAGTTCAACTCTTAATTCCCTGTTTTAAATCAGTTTGATGATTAAATGGAAACCTTACATGCATTTTAATGTCAGAGATTGGTTCAATTACATTTGTACTAGAATGTACAATGTTGAATTATGGTTTTGTGGTTAAAAGATGATTTCAGTGGGTTGGGACTGAACTGAATACTCAGTTCAGGAGAACAGTCCCTTCTCCTAAAAAATGAGTTCTATGATTTAAATTTGTTACGTTAACCATATACCCTGTGCTAGTCATTACTAGGTTGAATTCATGTTAGGTTTTGGGTTTCAATTTGGATAATGAATGTGTTGTTAGGTTTGAACTGAACTAACCTAGGACTGTTTTGATAAAAACCTGAGAACCTTAGTCTCCATCTGAAAACTGAGATTGGTGTCACTGATATCTAAGTTTGGGTTCTTTTGAACTCAAATCTGAGAATGTTTTGAGGGGGGGGGGGGGGGTTCTTCTGGGTAATCTGATTTTAAAAGGAGCCTATGCACACTATTTTGTATGGTTTTCTCATTGTTTTCTTTAACTGAGTCTTAGATGTTTTGTGTCTCTATTGAGCTGAGTTTGGGGCACGGGTAATCTGAGTTGTCTACACTATTTTCTCATTAATTTTACACTATTTTCTCTCTGATTTCCCTCTAACACCTATCACTGATTGCTCACTGTTCTCACACTAATATTTTACTGTTTTTTTTCACTCTATATCTCACACTCTTCACACAGGCACCCCTCTCTCACACACACATTACAATTTCTAGTTTTTCTTCACTCCCTCATTGCCTCTATACTGTCACAACTGAAAACCAAGACACACCTACCTATCAAACACACACATGTATGTAACACTAATCTAATTACTCCCTGTCACCTCACATATAGCATTCACACAAACACACACATATATAATTCCTATTACTGTTCACTCAACACACACACAGCCACACATGGCCTTCACACCCTCATGATTTATACACATGCCTAAACACATATACCCAAACACAATGTACCTTCACTACAAGAAAAATGTGTTTTTACGGCGTGCAATGTATGCCGTAAAACACTTTAGACGGCGCACATGCGAACGCCGTATTAGCCCATGCCGTAAAAAGATGGTAGTTTAGACGACATATTTTGTGTGTCGTCTATACTCATTCACGACATTCATTGTGTGCCGTAAAAAGAAAATTAAGGCATGTATTAGCACGCCGTTAATACACATTCATGACACACATATACACGTCGTTAATGCACAATCACGGCATTCAGATGCACGACGTTAATACTGTTTTATGACATTCCTTTGCATGTCTTTATTAGTCAATTATGACATTCATTGTATGTCGTAAAAAGTATCATTTACACATCAATTAGGACATATTTTGCACGCCTTAAATTCTCTTCAATTTTTTTTTAAAAAAATCCTGCCTTTTGTATAATCAATTTAACCTTTTGACATTCAATCACAAAGCATATAATATACACAACAATTATATAAATAATAACTTTCATTAAAACATTAATGTCAATGCATCCAAATCCAAAAAATACTTTACAATGAACACACCAATTGTTATAAGTATTAACTTTCATTGAAACCATAATAATGTCAAATCTTATGAATCTCAAATCACCAACTAAAATTCAAAATCAATTTATAGTAAATACAAATATATTGATTCTTTCCATCCATTCACATTCAAAAAGCAACGTAAGTAGAGGCATCTTCGATCGTCACTGCATCTAAAGTACCAAATCCATATAGACATCAACTTTAGAGCATGCAGTTGAGCATAGCATGGAGTTCAGATTAGGGTACATTTAGAACTTGCACTTTAGAGCCTCCTCCATGGCATCAACTTTTCCAAAGTCCCAGCCAACACAAACCTGGAAGTTCATATATTTAGTGTCAGCAAATTTGTGTCATGTCGGACACGTATTGGACATTCCAAAATACATTATAACATATCAAAATAGGTACGGTGTCCCTGATGCCGTTTCCTGTGTGTCCATGCAATATAGCTTACAAACATTTGGGTTTTACTTTTTTTCGTTAAACTCATTACATTTAGTCTTGGTTAATTGTAGCTATGGTGGACTGAGATTTCTTGCTTTTGTCATTTTATGTATAATTCATCAGCTGGGTTTCTTTTGTCATATATTAAAGTTTACTATAACTGCATTTAAGTACGCGAATTTTCCAATGAAAGTTTGTTAAGAGTTGTTAGTTTTCTGGTATATGAAAATTTGGTACTTGCATTGCTTTGGAATTTATTTGTCTTTGGTTTATTTTACACAACAGTGCAAAGAGATTATTGATTCCTGCAGGAAGTTCTACAAAAATTTCTCGCAATCTTCATTAATGTATGTCCAAGTTTGTTCTTTGCTATCTTTTCACCATATATGTGGTGCTCAGAATACATTTCGGTTATAAAATGAATTCCTTAATTTTGAGCAAATTTCGATTTAGCTCTTATCTCAGTTGGAGCTATGGAGTAAGTTTGATCATGTTAACTCAATAATCTTTTTGTATGAGATCCTACATTCATGATTCGGTGGTCCCTTCGACATGGGTGCAGTTTATCCATGAGGATTGCATATCTATGCTTTCTCAGTGAATTTGGTTTCTATCTGAATGTTATAACTACTGCTTCTGTGATAATTCTTTCTGAACTTTCTAGTATTTTAATTGAAAGATCACCTCTTTTATCTAGATAGCTTAATCCTGACTAGTTGGGTTGTTGTTTTCTTGATAGTTATTTATGAATGGGATTTCAGTTAATTGTAATAATTCTTGTATCTATTTCTTCGTCTGATCTGTATAATTTATCATATTTCTAGTATATCCTTGTGTCAATTTCCCTATCTACAGTTTTTAATTGGGGAGGTTAGTAACTAAATTCTTTGTTAATGTGTCAGTATTATGCATAAACTAACTTGCTTGAACTTTGACATCGTTCGGACCTTTTACAAATGGTTTTTTATATTTGTTTCACAAATGCATCTTCCTTTAGAGAATGCTTCAATTTGGGGGTCCACATAGTTGCGAATTCCTTTCGGCCAGCATAATTTCTTTCTTTTGATTATTTGACGATAACAAGTTGTACCAGAATAGTTCTGGTATATTTGCTTCCTGCTAATAACATTTTCTGAGAGTATGCTAATCTCTAGTTGTATGTCTTGCAGAATCAGTTGCCATCTTGCAAAATTTAGTGTTTAAGTATGTTGATTGTGAGTAGCTTTCAGGCTTTTCTTCAAAAAAATCTCTGCTATGTTGTTTGAGTAGTCTATTTTTATTAAATTTTATGCTGAAGTTGTAGTTTAGGTGTTCTTTTATATTTATTTCCAAGTGTTGGCTCACTTTTTAGGGGAATTTTTATCGAATATCTACCTAATGAAGCTACTAAATATACCTTTTGATATTCTCTCATTTTAGGTAGAAAAACACTCTAATGTTCCAGTAAAGATTCTGGATCTACTGTTTTCCCATTGAAAAGTGATGGATTGTGCTAAAAAAAAGAATGAAAGAACCTGTGATATATTCATCAGGAAATTCATATGATATTGATAAACATGTCAGAAACTTGCAGGTTTATGTCATTGCTTATGTGTATGACTGTCATACACGAAATTCATATCGTATATAACTAAATGTTAGTATCTTATAAATTTTCTGTATTTATTTTCATGAGCAGTAGAATATAATCTAGCATTTTTATGTCATTGATTATGTATACTTCCTCAAAGTTTAAGAATATCTGCACCATGTTACGAAGCTAAAGAGATGATTACACTCCTTTCTTTTGTAAGTAGTTTGGTTTACCTTATTCTTCTTTGCGCAGATGGATAAGACATCCATTCTTGCTGATGCTATCGAATACATGAAGGAGCTTCAGCAACGGATCGACGACCTTCAAAATGAACTTGGGCCGATACCTACCTCTTCACTGGTCGCTCCCACTGCTACAAGCTTTCACCCTCTGACGCCGACACTGCCTACTTTGCCACCACGTGTGAAAGAGGAACTGAGCCCGACTTCCTTACCAAGCCCAACAAGTCAACAAACCAGGGTTAGTTTCATTTGGCTTGCGTAAGTCCAGAAATTGTATGCTGAAATATTAATTGCTAAATGAGTCTTCCTAAAGCATAGCATTTCATAACTAAAGAATTCAGTTTTTTGCAAAAAAAACTTGTAACTTTATGTTCCGCCATGTTCAAATTGATCACTGCCTTCAAGTTTCTAGATGAAACTTAATGTAAGGTTCACCTCTTTGCAGGAAATATTAATATTATCACTGGAAGTGTTCAATATTTCTTTTGCCTTTTTAATTTTCAAGTCCAAGTATCTGATACCTAGTAAACTCCAATGACAATAACCTTACATCCAAATGTAAGTTTAGATAATCTAGAATTTGATGGCTATTTTTGTCCAATCTCTATCTTTAGTAAATTTAAACTGTCATTTATTAAGTATTACATGGATACAAACACTATACGGATGAGTCAAAAGAAATCCAGCATATCCATCACTCCTCCAATAGAAAGTTACCAAAGGATACTTGCAGAAAGGTCATCCTTTGATCAATAACTACTAAATTGTGCAGATGCATATAATATGATCAGAACAAAGTCAAATTTTGTCTATGAGGTATGAGTCAAAAGAAATCCAGCATATCCATCACTCCTCCAATAGAAAGTTACCAAAGGATGTCAATGAAATATTATATGTAGTAGGCAGTGAGCCAATAAGGTCTGTAGCAGAATAATATTTTTTTTGTATTAATCTGAAGAGTATTCCTTACATATTTAGTCTCTTCATTGAAGTAATCATCTTATAATTAGTAATTGTGCAGCAAGAACCATGGTAAGGACCTAAATGCATAAATTACTCTACAATAAAATGGATAAGTTTAGATGTACCTCTGTGCATTTGCAAAGATGCCCTGATCTTTGTGCAACGAAAGAGTATAACTTTGAACACCAATTTTCTTTGGCACCAAAATTCCTTTGGCACCAATTTTCTTTCCCAACCCGATGATTCCGCAAACCAAACGAGGCCCCTCGTTTCTGATATATAGAAAGAATCAAATTAGGCAGACTTTTTCTAACACCTCCTTTCTGATATCTAGACAATCAAATTGCATGCTTAAGAACTATATGAGGAATGGTTAGCTTTTCTCTAAAAGGAAATTTCATGCTCATATATGAAAGGAGAACTGAAAATTTACGTACACATGGCCAGAACAGCACATCAGTCAGCATTAGGAAACTAAAAACAAAATAAAGAACAGCAGATCAGTGTTGGGGTGGAAGCACATCCGAACATCATAATGACAAGCAGAACAATAGGCCAGTAGGTCATAGCAAAAGGATCTGCTCAATATCAGTGAATTAATGCAAACCACAGGCTCCTTGGATGGCTTGGGTAACAAAAGCATTTTGACAATGTAAGAGCAAAATGGAAAGACAAGAAGAAAATGGTTCTTTGCTGAAAGGTTCCAAACTAAGAATCAATATACCATATGCTCCTGCTGGCTTTCCCTTTGATCAGGCAAACAAAGCATGAACTAATGCAGGATGATTGCACAATTCAATCTTACAGCATTAAAGCTAACACTGTTCAACTAGTTTGATTTGATGAAGTTTGGTTAGGGCCTACAACGAAAAAGGCAAAAAAAAAAAAGGAGAGTGAAGCGTGTCCCTCTGCAGCTTTCTTCTTCTCTTTCCGTTCTCTCTTCTTTAGTGCACTCATATGGGCTTTGAGAATGGTAGCATAAGAAGCTTGGAACTTTAGGTGGTCCTTTGCAGAGAGCTGCCATCACATTTCCATGAACATGAATCAGGAAAATACATATGATGAGTTTGTAACTATTTCCAGTTATATCGAAACATCCATCACTAATAAATAAAGTCTGAAATGAATCAGATCAGGTATTTTACCTGAGTCCAATGCAACTGTCTTAGATGTAAGTGCCATTTAAGTGCCATTTACCTGGGGAAAAAAATCATTTTTTGCAAATAACAATTTGACAGGATCAAAACAGGAATGAAGGCACATAATTTACTTAATTTCATCATACCAGAATAGTGGAAGTCTCACCCCTAATCAAATTTGATATACTTGATAGGCCACGCGATCGTACTTGATAAAGCCTCATGTAGAAGAAAAAACTCACGGGTCGGCCGATACAAAGTCACCTCATAATCAATTACTTCATGAACCCAAAGTTTATAGCACTCTTGTCCTATAGCCACATGATGGACCAAATCTTTGGGATTTGTAGATGCAATCTCGCCAATTGCCACAACTTCTGAACCCGTCTCCCAATTCAATAATTTGCATTTTGTCCCAATGCTAGGAGAACTTGGAACTTCTGCATTTACTTTTTCCCGCCTTGTTTCGGTTCTCTCTCGGTTGGTAGAACTTTGAACCCCATTGTTTGAGTTATCCTTTCTCACCGTGTTTGAGTTTTCTATTTGCTACATGAATGAAAAAAATACATTAACTATTGAACATATTGGTTTGTACTAAAGAATAAAGATACTATACGAAGTATAAAACTTACAATGTTATTATTCCCAATAACCTTTTCAGCGATGCTTTTGACAAAATTTTTCAATTCATTCAACTCACTTTCTAATCTATTGAATTTATCACGATGATATTTTTGGCCTTCTACTTTTGAAGGAGTCGCCCCAAAGCCAAGTCCTCTTACTTTTCCTCGTCGTTCAGGGCCAATTACTCTTGAAACCGCATCATCTTGAAGAGAACATTTTTCTGATGGTGTTGCTGACTTATGAATCTCTTCTACGTCATCCTTATAAAATTGAACATAGATAATTACGGTGAACGATATAAGTGAATAACCAAATGATAAAAAATATAAACGGAAATATACCAAAATTTTCTGAGCCTCTAAACTCAATGTACCCGCCTTCCTCTTATGTCCTTTGATCCAAACATCAACTCTTTGTATAGAATTAGGATTATCACTTTGTTGACGCTATAAGACATTTTTTGAGGTAACAAAGGTGAGTAAAAATCAATAAGACTAATGAAATGACTTGTGTAACAAAACAGATTTTTAGGTAACAAGCAGATTATCACTTAGTTACCATTTCTTCCTCTAGACGAGCATATCCCTTACGACTTGTTGTATGCAGCAAAGTTTGACTTCTCCTCATCTTCTTGAATTTTTCACTTTTTTCCTTTATTATATTTGAAATATATTACATCATTTAGCAATAGCAAAACATTTATAGCAAAAAATACAATGAAACCAACAATATTTACCTTAAATTCTGGAGTACTTCTCTTGATTACAAATGTCTTCCAATCTTTAAAGGATGGTATATTATCAGGTTTCAGGAGGGCAAGTGCTCGTGGTAGACCTACAACTTTTGCTTGTTCTATCACGTCTTTTATCAAATTAGATCTATAATCACGCCAATGCCTTCCTAACTTTTGGAATACGTAAGTCTTATGGTAGTCATCAAGAATAAACTTTTGCTATAAGAAAAAGATACCCGTCAATAAAAACATAAGTTTAATAAATGCATCTAAAAAACACATAAATATGACATAAATATTACCGTGATGTTCTCCCAGATTTGATGTTTAAAATCATCAGAAAGATCTGTCCATTTCTCCATTGTCACTGGCACTAAATCTCTTGATGTCGAGCCTAGAAAACTAGCAAACATGCGTGCTCCATTTTGATATGCTTGTGAATCTCTACAAATAAAGACAAACCCCAGGCCCACACATAATCTTATATTAATAAAAAGTAACAAGTATTCTTACATATTAATGTTTTTGGTTTTAAGAAATAAATAATAACCTTTTAAGGTGTACCCAATCTTTGTCCATTGTTAATGAACCCACTTGTACGAATTATAACCTGTTAAAGACATCCATGAAGTACATAAAAAATTATCATTACTATGATGACGAGCAAAAGAAGAACCGAATAAATGCCTTAATAGAATCATGTAATTGCAACTTGCAAGTGCCAATTTTTTGTTGTTTGGTTGCACAAATGATTTATAAATCTTATCGAAAGGTTTTCAAATATACACAAAAGTCTCATAATTCAAGCCAAACACCAGAACTGCGATTACTGAGTTTTTTTTTCCTGCAAGTATTTACAACGAAGAGGTAATATGCACATTTTTGCTGTTGCTTTGTAAGCACGGCTGATTAGCTGAATATACAGGTTGATATAATGTCACTAATTTGTATCTCAACGGATTTGAATGTCATTGTAGAATACAAGTTAACATGCCAATCTTCATATGACCTATTTCAGTTTTCATCACACTTGAATCTTAAATCTTGGCATGGAATTCATGCAAGCGATGGCTATTCCTATTTAAAACATAAATGAAAATTTCAGCTACTTTTAGAACTCTGATATTCCTATCCTAATTTTCGTCCAGTTAAGGGTGGGAAACAATGTTGGTTAAAACTTAAAAGGCACATTTTTATGAATATAGTCTCTTTTTTTTATACGAAGAAATCATTGAATATATTTCAAAAGGTCACTCATGTGTTATTTGCCTATATTTCGGGGGAATATTTTTCTTCAAGACAATAATGGATCTATTATCTATGTCTTTCCACTGTTATGTCTGAAGCATACTTCTTTGTAAAAGTTCCATTTCACTTGTAGGATTGGAAAATTGAAAGGTACAAGAAAATTATCAGATATAGAGCCGTAAGTTTACTTGCAACAACATTAACCTTGGTTTTTACATAATGTTTGAACACTTACAGTTGTAATGCAAAAAAAACAATTATATTAGGCGGAACCCAGACCTGGTGTTCTTCGATTGATGGATAACTCCAAGAGCGTGCTAATATAACATGACATTATACCTTTGTTTCTGTTATATGTCTTGGATCCATTTCACTCATTTGGTTATGATATGCTCTAAAAAATTATGGCAGCCCGAAATGAGAAATTTGGAGGATTGAAACGGAGGGCTTGGCCATTAGTGCCATATGCCTGAATATATATATATGCCTCTTATGAAAAATAGCATATATCTTAACATTTTTTGATTGCTAACATTCAAGAACATAGTGCATTGTTTTCTACTTGACCATTGGTGCTATTATGCAGGCTGCAGAGAATTCAAACTGAGAGCCTAAGGACACCTTGAAGGGTAGAAATGGCAAGGCCTACTGTTCTAGCACTCTATATTACTATTTGCTACGTTGCATTCATTCTGTCCAAGATTATCATCTCATTACTACTCTATAAACGATGGGCAAAGAGACGACGCATCATAAAGAAGATTTCTATAGTTAATTTCGATTTCTAATCGTTTTGCTGAACTTTTACACAACGAAAATTACTAATTTGTCTGGTAAACATGTGGGAAGAGTGATCAATGTCAAAACCCTAGCTTCTAGGTGTTATTTGAAATACCAGTTCGACATGTGAATGGCTCGGGTAATACGGTAAATCACACATAATAATGGGAGATTTCTATCCACACGATACGGCAAATCACACGTGATAAGTGTGATTGTTATCCTCACAACGAGACACAGAGAACAGATAGGGTGTTCACACGTCTACTGAGTTATTTTCCCGTCCGACACTTAGCACTCAAAGATTTAATTCACATAAATAAGATGTACGAATTACGGTAAATCACGATAAGACATGAATCATGAGTAACAGCAAAGTAAATCCATAGAACACCAAACACGTGTAACGAGAGTGTCACAACACGATAGGAATATCTAAATCAAGATACACAGACAATATCAGTAGAGGAAATAAAATCAGTGCATGTACTTGCCTGTACTCCAAGTTGAAAGCTAAACTGAACCGGTGTCCAAAACGATGCCCAGTAAACCTATATTAGTTCAATTTAAAAGAAAATCAATAATGGAGGTTTAAACTCAACACTATCATATTTCTAAGTTATATGGGTTTTCTACGTTTTAGCTAAACTACTAGGCTTGCCTATTACTTATAACCACATATTCACAATATATATATATATATATATATATATATATATATATATATATATATATATATATATATATAAGTAGTCTTAAATATCTATACTACATAAGTTATCCCTAGTCAATATACCTACATATGTAGCCTATAGGGTATATGCCTTATGACACCATTTGTTATGTACTACTACTCAACATACTAGGGCTACATAGGTATTTATGTATAGGTATTATACCTAGATGTATAGGCAACCCTATACATGATATTCTCTATGGTCACACTCAAATCCAAGTGTTCTGCTCTTAACACAGGTTTTCTCCTACTATCTATTTGTTCAATCAAACACTCTTGCATCCCGTCACAGGAATTCACTAGTACTCAAAAGTATCAGTCCATTTACTCTACTATTGTACACTCTTCCTACTGTCTGGACATTCTACCTATTTTAACACAGGCAAACCCACACCAACTGATAACTGGTATCAGTTTTCCCCACTATGTGCATCACGAATTTGCCATCAATGCATAGATAAAAATTGAGCACACACTCATCAAAGTTCATCCCCTACATTCTAGAAACACTCCCCCGTCCAATGCTCACACAGGTTTGTTCATGTGCCACTCGAGCCCTCTATATTATTGCTACCACAAGGAAACACTTCCAGGTTTCTGCCCACACAAGTTGATCCACCCATCAGAGTCTTCCTACTGAATCTCTCCTTAACCAACACCTGCCTTAATGCACTCATCGTTCCTAAAGTGAAAATTGCACTTCACTCATGCTCCCTTGCTCTAGGTTTACTGATACTCATTGTATCAGTCCAAGTTGACCACTGCTACCCTTACCCCTATTTGTTATAAGCCCTTGCACTTAAATAGGAAACACTCATCAGTGTCCCATTGCACTAACCCAAGGTAGCTTGCTACTCTCCTTCACTGCCCTACCTATCATGTCCTATCTAACATGAGACTAAGTTCCAACCACACATCTAACCTAGGGAATTACCCGAGCCATACACCCTTGAGACTAAGTTCCACTAAAGACTCATATAATCCTATTGACATGTGCCAACTGTACAGGCCTTGTTGCTAACCCCTGCACAGACAGGACACTCAAAAGGTAAGTGTCACATATACTCCCCCAACATGCTACTGCTTGCACCTATACTCACTGACCAGACACCCAACACAGGCATTGCCCTACACGACCCATAATCCCCTGTACACAAGTGTTGCCCCAAATAGTGAGGTAATTCCTTACTAAAGTCCCCCAACTGGTTCCTGTATTACCCTCACACATTAAACCAAGGCTCCCTGACCTGCATAGCAAGAAAACATCCCTCTTCACAACTGGTGCACACACAAGAGATAAACACACTATATAGGCAGAATACTCATGTGCTACCTGCCGATTCTTGATACACAGGAGCCATCTCCTGATACATACCCAAATCCATGTTTCACACAGGAAACACTCTCTCCATTGGGCTGCACATATGGCTAACGCACATGTAATCCACAAAGCCCTCTCATAGGCACAACCCTATATGCAATAATACATATAACTCAATTAACTTGTATATCTATATTAAGAATAAGGAGGATAGTTATTCCTAAATCTCACATCCACCTATGTCGAGGCAAGTTCGCCTAGAAAATGCACTGAACAGGAAGTTCAAAGCACCATCAACCATATATATATATATATATATATATATATATATATATATATATATATATATATATATATATATTCAAAGTATATAACCAAGATACATATATGCATGTATCCAAAATCCCCAACTGTTTTACAGACCTCTCACATTCTCACTTGGGTTCACACAAACAGAACTCTTCCTTCCTTATAGTGGTGTTAACCCTCATATATTTATATAGGTACACACCTATATACATAGTAAATCATTGATAAAGATGGTGCAATATTGTATTGCTGAAATTTAAAATCGGGAAAAATAAAATTGGGGAGAAAATCATATCGGATTCCTGAAATTAAAAATCGTATTTCATATGAAAAATTGGGGAAATAAAATACTACCCACTGGAATCGTAGTCGATTGAGTGGCAGCCGTCGATCCTCAAATCGATCCTGAAATTGGTACACATAAAACCCTAAAATCAGACCATCATAAATAAAAAGAGGATAAACCCTAATGGAACAAATTGAAGAAAGAAGATAAACCCTAATGAAAAAAATTGAAGAAATCAAGGGGATAAACCCTAAGAGGTGTCGGTAGAGAGAGAGAGAGAGAGAGAGAGAGAAGAGGAGAAATCGCATGCCAGGGAGAGAGAGAGAGAAAGAGAGAGAGAGAAGAGTGAGAGGGGGAGAGAGAGAGAGAACCTGAGCTGAGAGCAGCCGAGACCATCGGGAAGAGGAAGAGGGAGAGTAGCGGAGCTCTTTTCCTGAGAGCAGCTCTTTTCCTATTTTCCGTGAAGAGGAAAAGAGAGAGAGAGAAGAGTGCTGTAATATTGGTATCGAGAGTGAATTATATGGCGGCAAACCGAAAAAAGCAGCGGGATTTTTTCCCTCCGCTTGGAAAGGATTTAAGGCATTTAATGTATGCCGTAATATTGGTATAGTCAATTACGACATTGTAATGCACGCCATAAATAAGTCTGGTTATCATATTTTTAACTTTTTAGGGCATACACTAAAATGTACGTCGTGAATTGTTTTTTTACGACATGCATTATATGTACGTCATAAATTTGACGTCGTAAAAAGTCACTTTTCTTGTAGTGCTTGATTTTCTTTTCCCCCTCCCTATATACTTATGCATGTATATTAATGTGTGTATACCTATACATGTAATGTATATATATATATAGGGTAATGTATATCTATATGTATACATGTATTAAACCTATATCTATATGTAAGTACATATTGTGATGTGCCTATACCTGTATATAGGTATATGGGTAACCTAATGCTAGTGTATTCTATGATTGTGTTAGATAACATATCACATGAGTACTATTTTTAGATGTAGATAATGTTATGTAATATGGATTAGCCTATAGGCATGATATAGCCTATGGCCTGTGTATGTCTGTTTGACTAGAGAGTCTAGATTAGACTTGCTTAGCCTTGTTTAGACTAGTTTGGGCTAGTTAGACCTAGTTTGACTAAATTAGACTAGAATTGGCCTAGATTGACTTCGAAGGTTGACCAGAGTTGACCAAGAGTTGACTTTGGCCTAGATTGACTTAGAATCATGTAGAATGCATAGTAGGACTTCATTATACCATTTTGGACTTGTTGTGACTTGTGCTGTTCTATAGGAGACAGACACCACTCCTCGGACAGTATATTCTCTTCAGACACTCAGGATATCAGGCGAGTACATTCTCTTGACCGTTTCATACTTGTATGGATTTACATTCTTGCTCTAGATTACTGTACTTGATGCTGACACGATCTTTATCACAGATTGGTACTATATGGATCTTCTTCTGAGATGTTATCTCCTTGTATTCACTAAGTACATATTATGATGTACGTTTCATTTACATGTTGTATTTATTGAATACCCTTATCATTGTACACTCATTGTGCATATTGTACTCTCAGTATCACATTGAGCCATTGTACAAGCCATTATACAAGCCATTGTACAAGCCATTGTACAAGCCATTGTACAAGTCATTGTATAAGGTAACGTAACTGAATTGGATCCTTGTGTATTGATTGGGGAGGGGGAGTAGAAATGGTTATGTGATCAATCGTATTGTATAAGAAATTGTATATGTCCTTTGTACACCCACGTACAAAGGAGTCCCATTGTATTGTATAACCTAACCCGTTTACATAACCATATTGTGCTCTAAAATCACATGTTTCCTTACAGTTCTTACTTATCATATTTAGATATTTCCTGTTATCAAATCTCTACTATTTTCTTATACCTTCTTCTTTCAGCGTTTCATGTACTTTACTCTATTGCATGCTTTATATTTCCTAACTCGATATGAACTGCGTGAGATATTTTGTGCTCGCTCCCGTCCTGACTGGACCTGTTGAAAATATTACAGAGGATGAGGAGGCGGCCTGCATAGACACCTACTATGGGGCAGCTGTGGATGCCATGTGTGACCCAAATTTTCAGCCTGATCCACTAATTTAGAGACTGAGGCTCCCTAGTTTAGGTTTTCTATTTCTGTCATTTGAGATCTAGATTGTATATATTCTTTTATTTCAGTGTTAGAGTCATGTATTGAGCTGGATGTTCTGATTTGTTATGTCAGTAGACACTTAGACTCTCTGGTTGTATTTATATGGTTTTTCTTTCATTCCAGTATTTATCTATCTTTCTTCCTATCTTTCATTCTGCTTTAGATGTGATTGAGACGGTATATTGCTATGTCACCTCCATTCGGAGTGTATATACTGTACAGGTACCTTTATATTGTTAGATGATTGACCTAGGACAGCGTTCTACCGCCGACACTGCGGCGTAGGCTGGGCGTTGTTACGTTCTCGTACCCTCACAGTGGGTGCGGGTCGTGATAATTTTATGCAACAGTCAAGGTTAATCCAGCTTACCCGACTATAGATACCAGTCAAACATTTCTAAGACACAAGTTGAAGCATACAATTCCTTAGGTCAATACTCATCTTCACTATCTCTCGTACAATGCCACAAGGTCATTCTATGGGTCTCTAATAGTCACCTATTATTCAGTCAATCTCTAAGGTTAGCTATACTGGCAGCTAAACTTAATCATTCAGGTAACTTTTCTAGAGTGGACGGCTACTACGGTTATACTAGTTCCCTATTCTTAGGGCCAACAACCAACCAACAGTTCTAAGGAACTCTACCCAAACCTATGGATATCAAGTCAGCCTGAATAACTAATCGCCATTGTCGGCTATGCCAACAATTGGTTATGCAGCCCACGGTCGCTAGGGTCAAGTCTATTTATCCAGGGTCTTCCTCATGGAAATAATTCCCACAGAGGCTCATTCTAGACTTACCCAACGATCGACTAAGTTCGATCAAGCAACATTACGGTCAAATCCCAACCCGACATACGATTCTCATCGTTCTAATAATCCATCAAGTAAATTCTAAACGATTCAATTTCTATTCCAATTCCTTTTGTTCACCGACAATATTTCCAAACTTTCAGCTTAGCAACCAATTTTGTATTAGCCATATATGAATTGCATCCAACCAATCGTAGTCAATATTCAGATGTTCTAAGCCACCACATTCTCTAGCCAAATCTATTTACCCATAGCATACTAACTGTCTTACTAGTCTGAGTCATCACTCGACTAAATAATTTCTAACCATGCCACCCGTTACAATTTCTAGAAATCTCGCTACCCAGCATAACATCACCATCAATGGACACTCGAGTCATCTAGCAATAATGCATGGCTCCCAGCTATGTCTCGGCACTACCCAGTACACACAGATAGTCTCCTTGCTATCCTATGGAAAGGGTCAACATACATCTAGTTCTGAGGTGGTAGATGCAATATACTACTCAGAAATGAAGCCATTCCCAAACAATACCAACTCAAATCTATTTCGGACATTCGTGATCTATAATGATCACAACACTTAGCCAACATCTCGGGTCTCAATATCACAAGCCAACATTCTTAGGGCCTCAAATTCTCAAGGCTAACACATAAGAGTCAACTCAGCAATTCTATAGAACTCATCCATCCATGGTTTCGTTTCCAATTCTTTTCCAACATAACATGCAATTTTGTAACTTATTACAGCACACAGATAACTTTCTCTATTCCTACATTTCAAACAGCATTCATACTATAACATACTATGGCATCGAGTCATTGTTGGGTTATTTGTGTCCAAACCAACAACAATCATTCATTCAGGGGCATTACAATGTATATAGACTTATTGTATAGAACATCCAGTGAGCAGCCAAGAGGGTCAACGAACTTTCAGACACAAATCACATAGGATAATTACCGAACAACAATAGCATAATCGTGGAAGCAATCTTTGATTTAATCGCGGAAGCAACTTTGAATGATCGCAGAAGCAACTTTGTTTAATCGTCGATGCAACTTTAATTTGAAATGAATCAAAGAAGAGACCAAGGACGTAAATCCATGCTCTGATACCAATTTATCATGTCCCGATTTGTAGAGTCATTTATTCACATATTTTATCTCTTGGAATCGATCGTCCTTTCTTGGGCGTGATGTCGTACAAGTCTGGTATTGCACTTGTACAAGGCAAAGATGGTACATAATTGATTATCTTTAAATAGGAACACATCGCAGCGGCAGAAGCAGATAAATTGAAGTTAATGAGGACAATCTTACTCATTAAATAGAAATACATCACTTCTTTATAGCAGCGGAGATAAAAAGAAAACTTGAAGTCACACAGAGATATATAGAACTTTATTCTCTTTATTGATAATTGAAAAAGAGTACAAGACTTGTATTGAAGTACAATGCTTACAACACATCTCACTTTACATTGGAAACCAACTGAACAATGCTATAAAGTTTACATTTGATACTCTGATACAATGGATTACAACTCGATATACCGATTTGGCTTACAACTCACTCGTACAACTGATTATAATGTTCCATACATTATGTCCTTTATAAACAGAAGACATCATCTTTTACAAGGAGAGCTTCTGCATGTCCAACAAATCTTCGATGCCGTGGGACCGATCAAGCCAATCTTCGTGTACAGAACTTCTCAAGCATGAGCACCTGCCCACAAAAAACGTGGGTCAGCACATCATCTATGTACTGGCGAGCAGAATCTAACCTACTCGCCTAAACCAACACTAATTGGTCAACTTTTGCAAGCATTTAATAGAATGGTCTTTCTACTTGGGGCCTAGCATCAGTTTACAGCTCATGAGCAAAAATATTGAATAGCGTAAACATGTTCTTAGCAATATTCATGTGGACGTATCATTATATCATTCTTGGAGTTATCATGCAAAGACATCATTGAGACATCGTTAACATTAACATCTTAAACATATTATGACAATACTCACTTCAAGCATCACTTAGCATGTATGTTATGTTTGAGCAATATTTCATAGAAAGGCATCTTTCTAGCATACTGAACTTAACATGTTAAGCAGGTTCTCATATTGAAAGGCAACAACACAGCATCATTTATTTGGCACGTTAAGCACGCAAGTTAAACCAACCCATATATTGAGTTATCACATTTAAGTGATTTCTTACCGATAGCCAACTCCTTCGTACCTGCATCAAATACAGGTTAGTAGACATACTTACTCTGCCTGCACAAAACATTCATTAGCATGCATCCTGACTACATGGTCACTGGTGTTTAACCATACGGACTTTGCCATATAGGTCTTCATCGGTTATGCGATGACTCCGGAGAAGGTAGCTAGCCCCAAAGGATGCCTCGCAAAACCTGTGCCCCTACTGGCACGCCAATGTTTCCTCCTAGGTATGATCGGTCGCCCTAACGTCCTGGGGTACCGTCCGAGAAAACATATCCCCATCTCTTATGCATAAGTTGTCCTATGACCATGCGAATGCGTGTCCGACTCGATCGTGAACATAAAATACATGATGAAATATTGAAATAAGTATAGGCAACAGTACATCATCATTCATCTCATTCAAGTCATGTTCAATGACTTACTCATTCTCAATATTACCATTATTTCACTTGGTGATCTCAACGATCCCAAGCCTCATCAATTCTCATTATTTCCAATCATTTATTTCTTGTTCCATCAACTCAGACACATTGAAACATTCCCACATTATTCATTTCTTAAGGAACATGTAGCATTTTATTTTATAGGGACACTATATTTATTTCATTGATTATATTAAAACAGGCAATAGCAACAGTTATGCAGAAGATACATAATTCTATTATTTTATTTGGATCATTGGGTTGATAGTATAGCCAGTTCTCTTCTTATTCTATCATTCATAAGGCGTCTCATTATTCAAGTATTTCATTTGTTTCAACAGCATTAAACATAGGAGACAATGTTATCAATTCTTTCTCAGGCATCAAATCACATTAGCAGTTCAATGTTCATGTGTTCAGCAGTTCAATATTCATGTCTTATTCATTTCAACGATTTCCAACATATGCATCTCTATCGATTTAGCAACTAAAGTATCGCATCACAATTATTCAACATTCAAGGTAAGAGACATTAAGGACATATTCATAGCATCACGTTATTCTATTTATTAAGCATGCAGGAATAAGGAGGAAGGAGGACAGTTCCACTTGCCTTGCATAACAGTCTTCCTACTCTAATCCCACTAAGCGTAGCTCCATCGGCGAGCCACGTTCCAATAGCCATTCCGTCTAGCCAGCTAAGAGAGACTGCATCAGTCTCAATTCTTCTGATCTCCAACATAAGTCATGGTCCAACAGTCTGATCCTATCCAACAAGCCAACCAAATGCCTCGTACGGAGCAGGACATTACATCAATAGGCAGGTAAAAGTATGTGTAATGAGTGAAAAACTATGGAAGATTCAGTGCTCATTTATAGCTATTCTAGGGATCGAATTCGGATAGAGTTTGGTGCCCCAACGTTCATATTTTTTAACGTTGCACAATGTTCTCTTGGAGGAACGAGAAACTATGGTTACTGGATCACAAAAATCGAGTTCGGTCCGAGTTCGACCTGGGACCGAATTCGGTAGCCTTGATTCTAGAATGTTGGTTTATTGGTTTCATGCTGTTTTGAGTAGAGTTGGTCAGGGTAATTTCAATGGACTTGGTGTTGGATTGATCTGGATTTAGGGTTGGCCAGTTTGAGTGGACTTGAGCTTATTCTAGTTGCGAGTGTGACACGATTTAAAAAAGTCCTTGACACAAATAAAAGATCAAATACATAACAAACATAAAATCAAGAGCACTTTGATGACGTGAATCTTTTGACATTTGAGCAGACTTGAAGACACATTCTTCCTTGACGGCATTTGTCTAAATATAAACATATCTAAAGATATGTATATCTTTCGGGGGCG
This sequence comes from Iris pallida, assembly GCA_029216955.1. Classification (NCBI taxonomy): domain Eukaryota; kingdom Viridiplantae; phylum Streptophyta; class Magnoliopsida; order Asparagales; family Iridaceae; genus Iris; species Iris pallida. The sequence continues at coordinate 34,061,309 of JANAVB010025196.1, read as the reverse complement.
AAGCCCCCAAATCCCTACAGGGGGCGCTGCGCCCTCGATCCCTGTTTGATGACTGGACAGAAAACCCCGAGTGAGAGGCTCCGAAGATGTGGTAGGCGATTCAGATAAATCTTGCAGTATAACACGTCTTTGGCCCATCATAATTTCTTCGTTTCATATGTCTATATTCGATCTTGCTTACTGCTTGTCTACAAAGACAAATAAAGCAAGTAGTAGACATGCATAATTTAATACACATTAGGATAGTGCCAAGTTTAAGTATCAATATTATAGTGATTGCATGAATATTAGTAATATCATAATGTTAAACTTAATCGATTAGTCATATTCAAAAAACTCAATTTAATCATTAGGCTAACATATATTATATACAATGTATAATTCTTATAACAGTTAGCCATCATATCCGTAAGAGATAGTGATAGATATAGCTGATGCAATCATATATGAGTTATAAATAATTACAACACTCTTCTTTGAGTGTGCACAACCCAATTACAAATTTCATCAGTCTTCAGAAATGATCAACATCATAAAACTTCAGGAGTGATCATTATCAATCTTCAGAGATGATGAGCATCAGTCTTTAGGTAGCAGACTAACGTGACTTTATGAGGACATGTATACTTTACCAAAACCTTGATTTGAAAAATCTAATGAAAAAACTCATAATCTAACAAAAAAGGAGTGGATGTCGATACATGTTTTCAGGACATGAAAATATCTAGGAATATAACCAACCTAATGTGACTGTTCGTTAAAACCTTCTTAGGATGTCAAAAAACTAGTTAAAAAACATTCCTAAGTTAGATAAAAGAGTATATTAAAGTTAAGTGATTATTCTTTATGCTACTACCATAATTTCGAAATTATCCCAAACTATGATCGTTGTAATATAAAGGGTCTCCGTAATTTGATGCCTTGGTTAAAATTCATTATTCTAATCTAATAGTAAAATAACGTGTTCATAAATTCTTAATATATAATAAATAAATTAATAATTAATGTTGTATCCTAGGTTCCTGTTCCAAGATTATTCATAGAGGTATCTATATTATGCAAATAAGTATTTGTGTAGCTGCAGTGGTTGATCAAATTGGGGAGAAGAGAGATCGACTAAGAGAGAGGAGGAAGAGATGATTGATGTAACATGAGATTCGATCGAGAAATTTATGCTCTCCGATTTGCTTGGTGAGAAAGTCACGGCTAAATGCAAAAAATAATAAATTTGCAAAAGAAATTTTATGAAATATGAATATTTGAATTGAAATTTCATTTTTGAATTGTTATATTCGATCGATTTTGATTTATTTGAAATTGATTTGTTTAAATTTGAATTTGAATTTTCTTTTAGAAAGGAAAATTGAACTTCTTGATAAAATTCTTGGGATTTAATGAATAGAATAAAATAGAATTAGAATTTAGTAATTATATTAATATCATTTTAATGGAATCAATGAAATAACAATGATAAAACCAAGAGCTTGGGTTGGGAAGTAACACATTGATATTAGGTACTTTAACGCCTTCGTTGTTCGTCGCTACGTATAGATATACCTAGATATCTCGGTACCTTATACGACACAAATAGTGTCGCAAAAGTTAGTTGATGGTAATACGTCTGATTGAAGACGCCAGCAAGGGAGTTGTTGTTATGTCGGTAATGTGTCATATTCGATTTCTACCACTTTCCTAGGTCCTTGGCCATCCATCGTCGAGTACGTCGCTCCATCGACGTGTACATGCTCGGTGACGGTAATCCGAAATCACGAAAACATCTTGCGTCGAACTACATTTTTGCGATTAGCATTTCCGCAACACGATCATTTTTTGTATCACTGAAGTCGTCGATATGTTCTTTTAGCGACACTTTTGGCAGTATTAGGGGTATTCTTTGGCATCACTAATTCTGTTATTTTTGTAGTAAATTTCTCAGTTGCTGAAAAGAGAGTGTATATGCATTCATTGTTCTTTGGCTTCCTCACCAAAGACTTGAGCATGTACAATTACAAGATATAGTAGATCTAGACTTGTACCCTTCCCCATAGTGGACTAATTAGGGTATGCTTGCATTGAGGGTAAAGTGAGTTAAGTGACGAAAAAACAAAACTATTATTGGTTTGAGGATGGGGGTTTAGGAGGGAGGGTTAAGTGAGGGTTTACGCGGGGGATTGCAAGATTTTGTTTAAAAAGTCATAAATACCCCTTATTTGTTTTATAAAATATCATAAATTTTTTCCTTTTTTTTTCTTGTTTTCAACATGTTAATATGTACCTTCCTAATTTCTGAAGATATTTTAACAAGTTTTAATTAAAATTTCAATCAAATTTAATTTTATGACATATGAAATAAAGATATTTTGGTAACAAACATATTTGTATTAATCATCCTCTCACTCAAAACCTCTAATCCAAGTAAGAGTTATTAGACACTCCCCACTTAATTCTCCCTTCAATCCAAACAAGATTCTATATATTGACTCTACTCCCTTTCACTTAACTCTCCCTTATTTAATCCCACTTAACTCAGCTATTTTTTTTCCCTCAATCCAAGCAGACCCTTAGGATTATAATTCTATCCTCCCCAACGGATCTTTTTAATTCTAGAAATAAATAAATACACGACCCCTCCTATCTTTTTAAAAAATGTAATATATATATATATTTGTTGGAGTGGGTGGGGTTCCCAACCTATGTGGAGAAGATCCCGGAGTGCGACGAGCGCCGTCCGATGTCGGAGAAGCTCGGGAGTAGTTGTTACTGCTGCTGCTGCCCCAAAGGGGGTTCTGGACCAAGTCTGCCGAGTTCGGGCCGAACTCGGTCCCAGGCCGAGTTCTGGCCGAACTTGGTCTGGCCGTTCCAGGGTTTGGCCATCCAGTGCTGGTTGCCCCACACAGAGTTCTGGCCGAACTCTGTGTGTCGGGGGGCTGAAGCGGATTTCAGGATGAGTTTTTATCATTGGATCTAATCCAAAGGTCCAGGTTGGTTACGGGATTAGGGAGATATATTGAGTTTTCTCAACCCTAACTCATTAATCGCATTGGACAACACAAGTTTGAGAGAGAAGGAGGCAAGAGTGCCATTACAACTTCGGAGAAGAAGACGAAGGATTGAAGGTCGTTGTTCGAAGGAGATCGTGTTCGGGTAATCTCTACTCGTCGTTCTCGCTCTTCGTAGCCTTATAATCATTGTTCTTATCTCTGAGTGTTGTGGGGATCCGATTTGGATCGGGAGGAGTTTGTAGAGGGTGTAATTCTTCTATTCCATTAGTGGAGGCTTCTCAGGGTTGGACTTCGATCGTCCCGTGGTTTTTTTCCGCAAGGGTTTCCACGTCAAAAATTTTCTGTGTCTGCGTGGTTGTTTTTGTGTGCTTGTTTTTGGGTTCGTGCGTTGTTTGCTCGGTCCTCTCGCAGGTACTCTCCGGTTTGAGGAAAGGTTTCCGCGCTTCTTTTCCAACAGAGTGGTATCAGAGCTTTGGGTTCAAAGGGTGTCAGGAGTTGACAGAGGAACCAGAGAGGAGAGATGGATGCGAAGCCGGTGCGTATGGTGAACCTTAATGGCACAAACTATCATTATTGGCGGAGCAAGATGAAGGATTTGCTATTTGTCAAGAAGCTGCATCTACCTGTGTTTGCAACCGAGAGGCCCAGTGATAAATCCGAGGAGGACTGGAAGTTCGAGCACATACAGGTGTGTGGGTACATACGGCAGTTTGTTGATGAGAACGTGTACAACCACGTTGCCAATATTGAGCACGCGAAGACGTTGTGGGATAAGCTGGAATCCTTGTATGCGAAGAAGACCGGGGTAAACAAGTTGTTCCTGATCCGAACGATGATGGGTCTGCGGTACAAGGATGGGGCATCTATTTCAGATCACTTGAGTGAGTTCCAGGGCGTGGTTGACCAGCTATCTTCTATGGGAGTCAAGTTCGACGACGAAGTTCAGGGACTGTGGCTGCTGTGTACATTGCCAGACTCGTGGGAGACCGTACGAGTATCTATGATCGCTTCTGCTCCAGAGGGCGTGGTCAGTCTGGAGTTTGCCAAGAGCGGGGTGTTGAATGAAGAGATGCGGAGACGTTCTCAGGGCACTTCATCCACATCCCACCACTCAGAGACACTTGTTTCAGAGAGCCGCGGAAGGGGCAAAAGCAGGGGTCCAGGTGGTGGCAGAGACAAGAGCAGGGGGAAGTCCAAGGGTCGTTACGAGGACTCAGAGTGTTACCATTGCGGTAAGAAGGGCCATATCAAGCGGAATTGTTTCGCTTGGAAGAGAGAGAAGAAGGACGAAAAGGGGAAGCAAGAAGAGAACACTACAGCGGCGGCCTCGGTGCATGGAGGCGATGTGATCGTCGTAGGTGATGAGATCATTACTAACCTCGCCTGCGATGACAATTCTTGGCTGGTGGACTCAGGGGCTTCAGCACATGTATCTCACAATAGGGCACTGTTTGCCACTTACACGACAGGCGACTGTGGCGTGTTGAAGATGGGCAACGGAGATGTGTCGAAGGCGGTTGTCGTTGGAGATATGCATTTGAGAACGAAGACGGGTGCGGTTCTTGTTCTCAAGGATGTTCGTCATTTCCCTGATATCCGTTTCAACCTGGTGTCGGTTGGAAGGTTGGATGACGAGGGATTCTTCAGTCTCTTCGGGAACAGTTAGTGGAAGCTTTCCAGAGGTTCGATGGTGATTGCCAGAGGAAGCAAGAAGTCCGGTCTCTACTATATAGAGGGGAGCGCAGAGGGGGCACAGGAGGTGAATGCAGTCAGTGACGCGTCTACCGAGTTGTGGCACAGGCGGCTCGGCCATATCAGCGAGAAGGGGATGAGCTACTTGGTGAACAGGAAGGTGATTCCGGGGCTCAAGTCTACAAAGTTGGAGAAGTGCACGCACTGTTTGGCTGGGAAGCAAAGTAGGGTGTCTTTCCAAAGTCACCCAAGTTCGAGGAAGCCGGCGTTGCTCGAGTTGATTCACTCGGATGTCTGCGGTCCTATGAAGGTAAAATCTCTTGGTGGTGCTTCTTACTTTGTGACTTTTATTGATGACTGTTCCAGGAAGGTTTGGGTCTATGCCTTAAAGACCAAGGATCAGGTGCTGCCTACTTTCAAGGAGTTTCAGGCCTCCGTTGAAAGGGAGACGAGCAAGAAGTTGTTGTGTGTTCGGTCCGACAATGGCGGCGAATACATCGGTCCCTTTGATGCGTATTGCAGAGAGCAAGGGATACGACACCAGAAGACTCCGCCAAAGACACCTCAGCTCAATGGTGTAGCGGAGCGCATGAACAGGACACTGATGGAGAGGGTGCGGTGTTTGCTGTCAGAAGCAAACTTGCCGGGCAGTTATTGGGGTGAGGCTCTTCTCACAGCTGCTTATATTATTAATTTGCCTCCTAGTGCTCCTTTGCAGGGTGATGTGCCTGACAAAGTATGGTACGGCAAGGAGCCGTCATACAGTCACCTGCGGGCGTTTGGTTGTAAGGCCTTCGTGCATGTACCGAAGAACGAGAGGACCAAACTTGAGCCGAAGACGAGGCGATGCATCTTTGTCGGCTACGGTCGGGATAAGTTTGGCTATAGACTCTACGACCCAGTGGAAGGAAAGCTCTACAGAAGCAGGGACGTGGTGTTCGTCGAGGATCAGACCATGACCAACACTCAGGATTCTGAGACGCCTTCTGAGGCTGAGGAATTGCCTGAGTTAGAGTCATTTCGCTTCGAGCAGTTTCCAGAGGACATCGCGGAGGATCCAGTTATGGGGGAGTCGGTACATGGAGTTGCTCCCAACCTTGATCATCAGCCTGCTGATGGTGGTCAGGGTGTCCCTCAGGAGGATGAGCATGCCGGAGAGGTAGTTCCTGAAGGGGAGGAGGCTGTCGGTATACAGCCAGCACCAGTGGCTCCACTGAGAAGGAGCAACAGGGATCGTCGACCATCTACGAGATACTCGCCGGATGAGTATGTGCTATTGACTGACGGGGGAGAGCCCGAAAGTTTCGTAGAGGCTATGGAAGACGAACACAGGCAGGAGTGGATGGTGGCTATGCAGGAGGAGATGAGTTCCTTGCACACCAATTCTACTTATGATCTGGTGCGGTTGCCAAAGGGCAAGAAGGCTTTGAAAAATCGATGGGTGTTCAGAGTGAAGCAGACGGATGATGCTACTCGCCCTCGATACAAAGCGAGGCTGGTAGTCAAGGGCTACGGTCAGCGGAAAGGCGTGGATTATGATGAAATCTTTTTGCCTGTCGTCAAGCATTCGTCTATTCGGGTGGTGCTAGCATTAGCAGCCAGTTTCGACTTGGAGGTCGAGCAGATGGACGTGAAGACGGCGTTCCTCCACGGTAATCTTGAGGAGGAGTTGTACATGGAGCAGCCGGAGGGATTCTGTGAGAAGGGCAAGTCACATTTGGTCTGCCGGTTGAGGAAGAGCTTGTATGGTCTGAAGCAGACTCCGAGGCAGTGGTACAGAAAGTTCGAGTCGTTTATGGGGGAGCATGGTTATGCACGGACGACGTCGGACCATTGTGCATTTGTGAGGTATTTTGCCGATGATGATTTTATCATCTTATTGCTCTATGTTGATGATATGCTATTAGTGGGTCGGAATGCCACTAGGATAGCGGAGTTGAAGCGCCAACTGGGCGCGGCCTTCTCTATGAAGGATTTGGGCGCAGCGAAGACTATTCTTGGGATGGAGATCAGCCGAGAGAGAGAGTCCAAGCTGCTACACTTGTCCCAAAAGAAGTACCTTCACCGGGTACTTCAGCGTTTCGGGATGGACGGGTCGAAGAAAGTGAGTTCCCCCCTCGCGGCTCACTTTAAGTTCACTGAGGAGCAGTGTCCATCTACCGAGGACGAAAAGGAAGATATGGAGCGGGTTCCATATGCCTCAGCTGTGGGAAGTCTTATGTATGCCATGGTGTGTACGAGGCCAGATATTGCTCATGCAGTTGGTACGGTTAGCAGGTATCTTTCGAATCCTGGAAGGGTACACTGGAGTGCGGTCAAGTGGATTCTACGATATCTTCAGGGCACTGCTGGTTGGAGACTTTCCTTTGGTGGTGACGAGCCGAAGCTGGTTGGGTATACCGACGCTGATATGGCTGGAGATGTAGACACGAGGCGATCGACTTCAGGCTACGTGATGATGTTTGCGGGAGGAGCAGTGTCGTGGCAGTCGCGGTTGCAGAAGTGTGTTGCCTTGTCGACGACGGAGGCGGAATACATTGCGGCGACGGAGGCTTGCAAGGAGCTGTTGTGGATGAAGAAGCTGTTGCAGGAAATGGGACTGAAGCAAGAGCAGTATACTTTGCTTTGCGACAGTCAGAGTGCTATCCATCTTGTGAAGAATCAGACGTTTCATAGCCGGTCCAAGCACATCGAGACTCGGTATCATTGGATACGGGATATGGTTGAGAAGAAGGACGCGGAGCTTGAGAAGGTGCATACAGATGACAACGGAGCTGATATGTTCACGAAGATTCTACCAAGGGAGAAGTTTGAGTACTGCAGGCAGATCGTCGGGATGACGACATCCTCCCCATAGTTGTGAAGGGGGAGATTTGTTGGAGTGGGTGGGGTTCCCAACCTATGTGGAGAAGATCCCGGAGTGCGACGAGCGCCGTCCGATGTCGGAGAAGCTCGGGAGTAGTTGTTACTGTTGCTGCTGCCCCAAAGGGGGTTCTGGACCAAGTCTGCCGAGTTCGGACCGAACTCGGTCCCAGGCCGAGTTCTGGCCGAACTCGGTCTGGCCGTTCCAGGGTTTGGCCATCCAGTGCTGGTTGTCCCACACAGAGTTCTGGCCGAACTCTGTGTGTCGGGGGGCTGAAGCGGATTTCAGGATGAGTTTTCATCATTGGATCTAATCCAACGGTCCAGGTTGGTTGCGGGATTAGGGAGATATATTGAGTTTTCTCAACCCTAACTCATTAATCGCATTGGACAACACAAGTTTGAGAGAGAAGGAGGCAAGAGTGCCATTACAACTTCGGAGAAGAAGACGGAGGATTAAAGGTCGCTGTTCGAAGGAGATCGTGTTCGGATAATCTCCACTCGTCGTTCTCGCTCTTCGTAGCCTTGTAATCATTGTTCTTATCTCTGAGTGTTGTGGGGATCCGATTTGGATCGGGAGGAGTTTGTAGAGGGTGTAATTCTTCTATTCCATTAGTGGAGGCTTCTCAGGGTTGGACTCCGATCGTCCCGTGGTTTTTTCCCGCAAGGGTTTCCACGTCAAAAATTCTCTGTGTCTGCGTGGTTGTTTTTGTGTGCTTGTTTTTGGGTTCGTGCGTTGTTTGCTCGGTCCTCTCGCAGGTACTCTCCGGTTTGGAAAAAGGTTTCCGCGCTTCTTTCCCAACAATATTCTCCTATTGTCATCCTAGTATGACCCCTATCTTTCATGAGCTGGAAGATTTTAGTTAATGCTACACTCCTATGGTCATCCTAGTAGAAGATGGAAGATGTTAGTTAATATTTGTGAATCTAAAACAAGACTTGTTATCATTTTCCAGCTATGTCAACTTGTACGGCTGGGGATACTTCTTCGTTTTCTAGGTGAGCCTTTTGACTTCTTCCAATGCAAGGTTGCCAAGCGAATCATCTGCTTACAAGGTTAAGAAAGAACCCGTTGGGTCACAAACTTCATACATCTACTGTCATCCTCCAATAGGATCTGCTCTTGATCTCCCTCTTCATATATAGATTTATATGTAACCAGTGTCATATCGTATCACGAAAGAACAGTTTCAGAGTGGCTTTAGTACGTGGTCGTGGTCAGCACGTGAAGACATAGCACATTCTGATTGGATGGATTCGATTTCAAGAAAATACGAATTATTTCTTACACATCATAATTAATCATAGTCATCATAGATAGGTATGAGCACAACTTCGTAATCAAAGGTTCGGTACCAAATAGGTTTTCTCTAGTTTCCTCTCCTGATAGTTCGAATTGTGATTTTTGGATCATGAAAGCACAGTTCCAGAGTATGTTCCTCAGTCAATTTTTGTAGCTCTCCATTATCCACGCCACGAAAAAATCGCTCATATATATGGTGAACCGTTCTTCACCAGCAGGCACTCGCCCACGACACCTGTCCATCTCGACCTTGTGGCCTTTGGATCATCGAAGGATATCGTGTAATGTATGTTGCTCAAATACTAATGGATGCATCCCAAGATCCAAAAAGAAAAAAGAAAAAAAAATTAAGAAGAAGAAAATTAATGATGATCGGAAATAGATACAGCTTATTAGAGAACCGCAACCAATATTTTTGTCAAATTATTTGTTGTTGATGAAAAGCTGTAGCTATCTTTTGATAGGCTAATTACAAAGTTGGGAGAAAACTGATTGGAAAAAATGTAATATGCAAATATACCTTAATTAGTCTTATAAGTCTTATCTAATCCTATCAAATTGGTAAAGATGCAATTAATGTAAGTTTACTTTATATACTGATTCTCTCCTTAAATAACATCCATCAAATCTTGAAAAAAAAAAAATTAAGATCTGGATTGCATTAGATGGGGATGGGGGGAAAGTTTGGTGCTCAAGGGCCTAAGCTGGTCATGTTTACTTGTATTTGAGTTTAGCCATGATCTTTGCCGCCATGGATTATCATACCTTAAGAATTTAGATCCAGAATTCTAATTGTTGACAAGCTCCAGTACGAGACAAGATTTAAACAAAAGTTTTCCTTTGTCACTGTTTCAAACCCGTGAACTAGTTCTAGTTGTGACTGCAGGATCACTGAATCTGGAACTTCCTATATTCTGAATCATCGTCCCAATCTAGCTAGGACCAGAGTACTTGATTCTTGCGATGGAACCGAAGGCTCAAGTCAGGTGAGTAGAAATTAATAGTCGGATATAATTTGATTCAAAAGAATAAAACATTTGATTTATCAACTATTAGCTAAACTGTGTATGTGACACCGTTCGGATGACACTTGAGATACACTCGCGTGCCTCTCGATCGTGAAAAGATGCCTCACATCTCTGTTGAAGAAATTACTGAAGATGTAAACTTTTCTTATGCAAAAAAGTACATGAAACTATGGAACTTGGATAAGTTCCAGCACAGGTTAGATGATTGTTATGATACATTTCCAGAAAATCCAATTTATAAATTCTGAGTTAGGCGACGACATCTCAAAAATATAGACTAGCGGATCTAGACCTTTACTGATGGTAATTGCATGCACACTCTCTCTCCTGCAAATATTTTGTGCTTCCTGTGATATGGGACCTTCTCATGGTGAACTAAAAGCAATGAGGACCTCTTTGTGAAAGGAAAAGATTAAGTAATTAATCGTATCACATAAAATAGTGCTCTTGTTTAACTTATATTATCGATTATAAGTTTACAACCCCATTGGGTTTATGAAAGTTCAATTATATCGTTATAGTAGTGGCCTTCAAGTTGAAGCTGTGATATTAATTAAAGACGAGGCCTCAGAGCTTTGCCTGCAGATGATAAAGCGACGTTACAATTAAAGTTGTATATATGGTGGTGGTGTTCAATACAGAGAGAAAAAAAGAAAGACATGGCAATTGATTAGAAGGGCCAATAAGCCTGGGTTTGAATATTATATTCTCATAATGCATGTATTTTTCTTAATAAGGACTCGTATCATCATGCATGTCCTTTGGTCATGGATATAATGGATGGTGCTTCTTGTTGGTACTTGCCTTTCCCCTATTTTACAATGTGTTGGCCTCTAATCAAACAAATTAGGTAATTCACGTGTTAGCTTTGCACTAAGGGTTCCATGTAGGAGTACTGTTGTTTGTTAGAGAACAACTCATTGTGTTGGTGGGTTGGGAACTGTAACTTTACAATGTGGAGCGAGGTCATTGCAGTATTACAAAAAGTCATATATGCATTCTACAATTCCTTTTATGTTGGTGTAAGAACTGTTGGTGCTTTCTTTACATAGAGAGAGCTAGCTCTCAATATGTCTTGTAAAATTTTAGTCCCACATCGGAAATGCACCATGAGTTATCTCAACATATATACTTGGGTGTGTTGTTGAGAGATGCACATGGAGAGGTGACCCTAAGGAGGGAACCATGTGGGTGATTTTACTAGGAGGTGAGAATAAGACTCCAAGGATTAAGCATTAATGCTTTTGTCATTCTCTTGGATTAATTCCATTTGGAGCTAAGCCCCAAAGGGACTTAGCGACTCGGACTCGGACCACTACCAAAATAAGTCATATCAGCGACGTATTTAGCGACTCCAAAGAAAAACGTCGCTATTTTTGGGGGTTTTAGCGACGTTTATACAAGACGTCGCTGTTGGTCGCTGACAGCGACTAATAGCGACGTCTAGCGGCTGCAATTTGTTAAATGAGAATAGGCGTCGCAAGTTCGTCGGTACACGTCGCTGATGTAGCGACGTGTAGCGACGCAATTTAAGTAGCGTCGCTGTTTCATAAATATCAGCGACGTTTAGCGACGTTCTAGAAGAACGTCGCTAATCGTTTCATATAGCAAGGGTTTCGCTTTTCGATCTTTCACAAAATTTCCCCCCAAATATTTCGTGCCCTCCTCCTCCGCGACGCTCCTCCGGCGATTTCCCTCCTCCGGCCTCCTCCTCCGCGGCGCTCCTCCGGCGATCTCCCTCCTCCTTCTCCTCCTCCTCCTCCTCCTTCCTCAGGTAGCTCCTCCTCAGGTAACTCTCCCTCCCCCCCGCTTTCCAGTTTCTCCTCGTCTTCTAGCTCTCTCTCTCTCGCTTCTAGTTCGTGTCCACGAGAGCGTGAACTCGCTGCCGGGGACACGAGACTCACAGTGGACTCGCTTCTAGTTCGTGTGACACCTATTTTGTTGGTTTGGACACGTCGTGTCCCACTGTGTGGACACGAGACTCACAGTGGACTCGCTTCTAGTTCGTGTGACACCTATTTTGTTGGTTTGGACACGTCGTGTCCCACTGTGTGGACACGAAACTCACAGTGTGACACCTATATACTGATACTGGGAGTTTTTTGGGCATATCAAATGTCAATTTGATGTTTTGCTTGGATTCGAATTCTAATTTAGGGTTCGAGCCCTATTTACTAATACTGGGAGTTTTGGGCTTTTTCAGGGTTTTGAAATGATGAATAAATTGACTAATAATTATTATCGAGCTCTATAAAATTTCAGCTATGTCACGAAGGATGGATAATAATCCTGTGAATGAGTTTTCTCCTAAGAATTATCGACAGTTAAGTATGATTTAGCTCACTGACATTACTGAAATATGGAATGATTAGTGTAGGATATGTTGGTCAGGTTTTGGCAGAGTCAGCTATGTCACGAAGGATGGATACTAATCCTGAATACCATATTTTAAATCCTACAACGCTGCTTAGTTGAAAGTCTTATAATTAGACTTTCTGTTCAGTACCCTGTGACTGTCCTCCGACCCCCATCCCTCGGCAATGATGATACGACAACCTATCACTACATCTTTTAGTAGTAGATAATGTCTTAGTATTACATTATGTGGGTTCATCTTGATTCTGTTACATCCTTCAGATACTAGATTCGATAAGAACATATACTACACAATATGTACAGAACATAGATGATTCAAACTAATGTATGCTAGAATGCATTTTGGGTTGTGTTCTGAGCCATTCGTCCCCACACTTGGCAATTATGCAGAACCGTTTGTGGATATACAATCGTCATCCTGATGAATTATTATCTGTATCAATCTTTACAGAATTATCTTAAAATGGATATGAATTACTATCTGCGGAATCGTTTGTGGATGTACAATCGTCATCCTGATGACATGTGCGGTGTACGGGATGAATTTATACAGGGTGTGCAACAGTTCCTGCAGTTTGCCAAGGCGTTCCCTCAGTACAAGGACCATACAAAAATTAAGTGTCCATGTATGAGATGTCGCAACTTGAAATATCATTCGGAAGTAGATGTGACATATCATTTGTATTCGAGGGGTTTCATGCCAAATTATTATCAGTGGACCGCACACGGAGAACTTGTGTCTTTAGCCTCCGAGCCGGAGCCTTATGTGGAGCCTTATGTAGATGTCCACGAGCATGCTGATTACGACCAAGGGTGGACGAACATGGTTTTCGATGCTGCGGGGCCTAGTTTCGATTCGAATAATCAATATGCAGCTGAGGAGGCACCGAATGCCAATGCTGCAAAGTTCATGGAGTTGCTGGAGAATGCAAGGACTCCTTTATATATATATCCTGGTTGTGATGACCATTCACCGTTGGAGGTGGTTACAAGATTGTTGAGCATAAAATCAGATTTTAACATGTCTCAAGAATGCTACAACCGAATCCTGGAGTTAATTATAGATATATTGCCGGAGGGTGGCAAGTTACCTAAAGACTTCTACCGATCCAAGAGAATGGTGAGATCACTCTGGATGGGGTATGAAAAAATTAATGCATGTTGCAACGGATGCATGTTGTACTATAAGGACGACAAGGATGAAGACGCCTGCAGATTTTGTGGTGTCGATCACTTCAAGACAACTAGTACAACAAGGACTTCTGGTGCACGCAAGCCAACAGATTCGATGCACTATTTGCCTTTGACGCCACGGTTGCAGAGGTTGTTTATAGCAAAGGAGACAGCTGATAATATGAGTTGGCACAAGCGGGAACAAATAGATGGAGTACTGGATCATCCATCCGACGGGGAAGCATGGAAGCACTTTGATCGAGTGTATCTCGATTTTGCTTCGGAGCTGCATAATGTCAGATTGGGGTTTTTCTCCGACGGTTTTACCCCATTTGGACTTTCGGGCTCACAATATTCTTGTTGGCCAGTGCTTGTTACTCCGTACAACTTGCCGCCTTGGATGTGTATGAAGACTCCTTACATGTTCCTAACTATTATTATTCCAGGTCCGAAGAACCCGAAGAGGAACATCGATGTGTACTTACAGCCCTTGGTAGATGAGCTGAATCAGTTGTGGGAAGTAGGTGCAACCACATATGATGTTTCCAGAAAGCAAAACTTTCAGATGAGGGCCGCATTGTAAAATTTTACTTGGGTGTGTAGTTGACATGGAGAGAGCTAGCTCTCAACATGCCTTGTAAAATAGTCCTACATCGGAAATACAGCATGAGTTATCTCAATATATACTTGGGTGTGTTGTTAAGAGATGCACATGGGGAGGTGACCCTAAGAAGGGAACCATGTGGGTTATTTTACTAGAAGGTAAGAATAAGGCTCCAAGGATTAAGCATTAATGCTTTTGTTATTCTCTTGGATTAATTCCATTTGGAGCTAAGCCCCAAAGGGGCTCAGCGACTCGGACTCGGGCTCGGACTCGGACTCGGGCTCATGGGCTCATGAGGCGTAATATGGCATTTTGTTGGTACACTTTGCACTTAGCACGTCAGCAGTCATGCGGCTCATATGCGGCCATGCGATCTTATGCGGCCATGCGGCTCATGCGGCTCATACGGCACATGCGGCTCATGCGGTTCATGCGGTCCATGCGGCTCATGCGGCTCATATGGTCCATGCGGTCCATGCGGCCATGAGGCTCATACGGCCAGGCTGCTACTGCTGCCGCATGGAGGGTTTCGCTGACTGTGCAGACTACAAGTCAGTTATGGAAAGACTGATTCAATACGATTAATTCAGATCCACTTTTTGTGGGATTTGAATTAATTTTGTTGCTATCTTTGTGGGATTTGAATTATTCTCGTTGCTATCTTTTTGGGATTTGATTCAATCTTTCCATAACTGAAGAGGCAGCTAGGGTTTCCATCCTCTCTCTATATATACTCTCTTCTGGCCTCTTTTGTGACAACTACGAAAATATAAGTCAAAAAAGGAGAAAGAGAAAGAGGGAGCTGCTGCCGCCATTGTAAGTCCATCTGAGGAGTCAGAACAGAGGTGACTTCGAGCGTTCCACAAGTTCTTCAAACTTGCTGGTTCCTGGAAGCAGTTCGTGTGGGACGAATCTTGCTTTGAGCAACGGTGTTTTGACACCCCAACATTTTTCTTCTTCTCATCTTTCTCTAGATTATTGTACCTCGTTCTGTCGCAATTGCAACACGTTTGCAAGGATGTCGCAATTGCAACACATTTGCAAGGAAGAACGAGAGATCTTCTCTTCTCTATTTTTCTCCTCCATATTGTAATCGGGTTATTTGGTTTTTGTATTATCGTAGATCTTTGTTGCATCTGTTTTACCATCTTTGATCAAGTCCCGGGACTAACAAGAACACCTCCAAATCTCCAATTTTTTCTCTCTCACAGTTGGCTTTAGCACTCTACACAGCTACATAATGGAATTCTCTTGTAACTGTAACTATAGGAAGATTAAGGATTACATTGTATTGAACTATTGATATTGAAAGATTACATATCAAGTCCTTATATAGAAAAATATGGGATAATACATACAAGATCTACGTGTAGTGTACATGAGGAGGCTGCAAGCTTCTAATGTCAACATTGAAGGCTCAATAACAATAATAGAGGATGGTTGTTAACAGTTACCCACAAACTCATGGTGGATCCACCACCCAGAATTTGGATAGATACGGTCATGACTTGTAGTGTCCTTGTCTAGTGAACAAACCTTCTCTAGTGATCAACCTAAGAATAAGAATAGTTTAACGGGCGAACATCACTATCACGTCTCGCTCCTAGAAAAAGGCAAGCGGGAGTCAATAACACGTGTTTAGGCTATGCGATCCAGAAATACATAGATATCCACGGATACACCATACACCATTAATGACTTTAAATTTAGAACCACCAATAAGCTTATCAATCACTCATTTGTCGATAAGGATGCTAATTAGTAGGCCTAACCACTTCATCTTCAAATATTCTCTCTGCATCGACACCGATTGCTGCTACACTTACTGCTGCTACACATGTTGCTCCTGTAATGTCCCACTCTGTATGATGCATTGAGTTGGTTTGTCGACTCGATTGGACAGTTGGGCCTTGTTTTCAGGAAGAGGATTTATAATTCAGAGATCTACTCGGTTGAGGCAGATAGGCATTTTTTCAGGTGAATAGTTTTGATGAATATAGAATTAACATGAAATATAGAATGTAGTTATGTATTGTTGTCAATTTGTTGTTATGTATTGTTGTCAATTTGTTGTATAATATGAAATATAGAATGTCGTACTAATGTAGTTATCAATTTCTTCAGGTACGATATTCATATCCAGTATAACATTAACTCAATTTCTTCAGCATTTCTTTAGGTATGATATTCATATCTAGTTTGTTATCAATTTGTTGTATAACATGAAATATTAACTCACTGCGATAGACATAGATTTTATATTGCCGTTATAGATATGAATATCGTACTAATGTAGTTATGTCACTACCAAAATTTATCGCTTTAGCGACGGATTAAGTCCGTCGCTACTAGCGACGGACTCCCGATAATATACTGACGGTTTACCGTCTAATCACATGAAATATTTTTTTTAATTGTAAGGGTGAAAAGTTGTCGCACACCCGTCGGTAAGGCATCGGCAAAATAGCGACGGACAATGTAGCCGTTGCTAGGTAGTCACTCCTTCGTCAATATTTGTGTGAGAAAATATTAAAAAATTCGTGGGAAATTGGGCGACTACGTAGCGACGGATTGTCCGTCGCCCAGCTAATAAGTTTTAGCGACGGAAACTGTAGCCGTCGCTACGTAGTCACTCGGCTGGCAGGAAAATATATTAAAATTCATAGAAAATTTACGACTACGTAGCAATGGATATATTCGACGACAGTCCGTCGCTAAATAGCCAGCCCTAACTTAAATTGAACCGACGGGGGAGGAGAGGAATTTCATTCGAACAAAATATTTTTCTCTCATTCCCCTCTCTTGGAGCTCTCTCTCTCTCTCAATGGTACTCTCTCTCTCGTTTGGTGGTTGTGGACGGCGGAGGGGGGGAGGTAGCCGGCGGTGGGGGGAGGTAGCCGGTGGTGGGGAGGGCGGAGGGGAGCCGTGGTGGGGGGTGGGTGGTCGGCTGTGGTGGGAGGCCGCGAGGTGGGATGGGGGTAGAGGCCGCGGGGGTAGGGGGCGGTGGTAGCCGGTGGTGGGGGGGTGGACGGAAGGAAACCATGGTGGGGGGTGGTCGGCTGTGGTGGGAGGCTGTAATGTATGTGGTTCGTATTACGTATTTTAGAATACGTGTACGTAATTTATCTTATATTGCATGATTCCTTGCTTAGTTTTCTTTATGGCTTGGTTTATTCTTGGGTTGGTTTGGCTTGGCTCAGTTTACTTTGGTTCATTATGAACCAAGGGTGAACCCCCTACCTACCACCACCACTACCATTTATTAATCCTACTTCCTTCTCTCTCTTCATTACTCTTCTTCTTTCCTCCATTACTTCTTTACCTACCAGAGAGAGAGGGGTCTAGGCAAGTGCAACTTGCTTCATGAAGGAACTCCTATTTTATTACTTTATTCTCTTCCTTGCAGCATTTTAACTTACTTTAGTACTTGGCATTTCCACTTTCCATGGCTAGATTCTTGTAGATCTAAGTTTACTTTATTTTTAGAATTCTTGAGTTTTGATTTACTTAATCTTGTTATTTCTGAGTTTTTATGGTTCTATGTTGTAGAGAATTTCGTTCTGCCCCGTTTTGACCTACGGAAGTTCGGATTTGGGCTCCGGATGATGGAGTTATGGAGCTTGAGAACTTGGCTCTCATGGTGTTCTTCTTCTCGGAATTTTGGAGAAGATGAACTGTGCTTGACTTGACCGCATAAATATTTCATGCGGCAAGTGTTCTCTTGAGCCGCATGACTGGAAGTACTTTGAGCCGCATGAGGGCCGAACTCATCTAGCCGCATAAACTCGCTCAAACCCCAGCCGCATAGTACTCTGCACTTCTTGAGCCGCACGAGACGCTACCCTTTTAGCCGCATGCGCCCTCCCCCTTCCTGGCCGCATAGGACCCCGCTTCTTCCAGCCACATGAAATCCTTTTTCCACTCAGTCGCATGCGCTCTTGCTCCTGCAGCCGCATGTCCACCCGCCGCATGAGGCCGAACCCTGCTAGCCGCATGAGACCCACTTGACTCCGGCCCGCATATACCTGATTGGTCGGCCAGCCGCATGGACCTACACCTCCACATTCCGTATGGAACTCGCTCGACCCCAGCCGCATAATATTCCGCTCCTCTTGAACCGCATGGGCCTTGCTCCCCGCTGGCCGCATGAGAACTTCTTCCCCGCTAGCCGCATGTGCCTTCTGGTCCCGCTAGCCGCATATGCCTCCTTCTTCCTGAACCGCATGGGCTTTGGACCCTGAGCCGCATGGCCCCTCTCTGTACCTTGCTTTAATGATTAGTTATTATTATTACTTGATTGTTACTGATAATTCATGTCTTGTAACCTCAGATCAACTTGGGTCTACTGATTGAATGCTGCACTATGATGCCCTGCACATGTACCTGAACATGATAGTGACCCGTCGTGGTGCACTCCTGACAAATAGATATGGCATGACCTGATAGTGGCCCGTCATGACGCACTCCTGATAAGTACACTTGACATGATACCTGACATGATATATCTTGATAAGCTATTGCGACGGCTACCTGACATGACATAACCCGTATAAATAACCTGGACTCCGTGGGCGATTGTGCTTGTACAAATAATCCAGTCCTGTCTTGCATCATGTCTAGGAGGGGACTCCTGAGTACCACGGTCAGGAGTACATATTGAAATGGACTAAGGCTAATAACTAGATTAATACATTAGTCATAAAGAGATCTCCCAGCTACAGGCAATCCCGTTACCTGGGCGCGCCTGGGATCTGTAGCCTGCCGTCGAGTAGGGCACATTTCCAGCACACTATTATGTGTTGCACCCTTCAAGCTACATAAGGGTACATACGTTTCGTGGACGATGTACCCACCTGAATTCAACCCTAATCTTTCGACCTGGGTAACCTGGATGGTCTGTAGGGCTTGTGGCTGTAGAATAATCTTACTGCATCTTGCTAGTAACTAGGCTTGTGATAACCCTAGTTAGTTAAAGTATCAAGCCGTAATTCTTGTTTGGCCGTAAAATGATTGGATGGAGTCTAACCTGTCTAGTCTTGTCCTGATCTTGTTCCAGATTATTGCATGACCAGGATGCTTATATTTATTTTACCGATAAATGGTGAGAATCTCAAGTTCTGTTCAGACAAAGGGTTACAACCCCGGTCCTTGTTTGGTTTACGGGTTGTAACCTGGTTATCTGAATAGTTCCATGGTTATCTCGTCGTATATCATCCTGATGTATTTTTTTTATTTCTAGTTCTTACTTTTATTTATACTCTTGTGCTGATTGCTGGTTTTAGTTCCTAAGTGAAGCTTTCTTTGTGGCACTTGCTCTTTCTGGGGTCTGACCCAGCTGGTTTTGTATGGCCAAATTTTGGAGCAGCTCCAGAGGATCTACCGACCTTCCAGCCCGATGGTGGCGACTAGACGTAACCAGGGCAACGAGTGGGTTTATTTTTGATCTCCCACTTATTGTAAAATATTCTTTTGAGGCGTTTAGCCGACGAGCACCTGTTTAGCTCGATTGCACTTACTTACTGTCTGTCTACGGGCTGTAACATGATCGACAGATCCTAGGGTTGATCATGTATGACTAAACTCTTGCTAGTCCTAATATTTTGTAATGACTAGCTTCATGATCAGCTGAATATATAATATTTGGGACGCCTTATTATTGTATATTTAATGATCATACATCTTGTGACTTTACTTACTTGCTTGTGATTGAGACACTAGGCTTGTTCATGACCTTAAGAGACTGTTGGCTTGTAGTAAACCCTCATGTATCTAGACAGCCGTGACCATATAGCGAGATAGAATTCATTTCATATACGTAGCTGGCTATGTCTGCCCCCGCTCTCCAGTATTCTGGTTTTAGGGCATAACAGGGTTTAAGTGGTGGCCCATGCAGGTCTTGTAAATCAAGATATGTGAGGGTTTACCAAATAGATGTCTCAATCAGTATTCGCCTTTGATCTCTGCTCGTATCATCTGAATCCCTGGATTCTTGTCCTGATCATATGCTTGTATCGTTGATCTGTCCTGCTCCTTCCTTATTGTTCTCTATGTCATCTTCTTCAGCGACATTGTTTCTGGATCTGTCGGTCAGCAAGGCGGAGCACTTTCCATGGATCAGCAGCAACCCGGAGATCAAGCCCAGCATTCCGGAGTAGCCTCCAGAGTCGTGCCTTCTGATGGAGAGCCACCAGTCCAGCCAGTTCAGCCTGCCGAGCCTGATGATGGCACTTTAGTAGGTCTCGTCAGGACCTTGATAGCTTTCCAAGATCGTCGAGGAGACGCCTTGTATCAAGCAGTGATGGATGCTCTGACCAGAGGAGGTCATCAGGGTAACAGCGCGGCCAACAGCTTCAAGCGCTTGAACCCTCCATTCTTCGACGGTAATGAAGATGCTATCGCTGCAGATGCTTGGCTTCAGGACACATAGGTGATTCTAGAAGCAGCCAGGACCCCAGAGAACGAAAAGGTGACCGTGGTGCGCCTACAGCTATTGGATCTTGCCCGCAGCTGGTGGGCGGCTCAGGCCGTTGGATTAGCAGCACCCATTACTTGGGCAGTGTTCAGAGAGAGATTCCAGACCAAGTATTTTGATGCTGTAGCTCGGTATGATCTACAGACGAGGTTCACCAATCTGAAGCAGATGGGCAAAACGATCGACGGATATGCAGCCAAGTTTTCGAGATTCAGTCGGTTTGCTCCCACCTTGGTGGCAACCGAGTATGATAGAGCCCAGCGATTTCAGCAAGGGCTTCACCTGGAGATTTTGTTGGCAGTTGAGCAGTTTTTGCATCAGACTTTTGATGCGGTCTTGAGAGCAGCTAGGAGGCGTGAGTATACCTCCCAGAGGATCATAGATAGGGCCGGAGGTCGGAAGAGATCCCACAGCCAGATAAATCAGTCTTCAGCACCAGCCCCGGCAGCCAGAGCTTTGACTATTGGAGCTCCGAGGCGAGCGGCCTCAGTAACGTCGGTTCAGCATTCTACCCCGACGTACCCTCAGCAGCAGAAGCAGAAGCAGTCTTTTGCAGTGGAATGTTCTCATTGTTGGAAGCCAGGCCATGTCGTAGCAGAGTGTCGCAGGGCACAGGGATTGTGTCTGGCTTGTGAAGCAGCAGACCATAGGGTTGGATCCTGTCCGAATAGGGGTGGTTCATCATCATCCAACCTTTCTAGCTCTTCGGTGAGAGGACCAGCACCGGTCCAGCAGCAGCAGTATCCATTGCCGAGGCCCTTGCTGCCTCAGTCCCTGGTATTCCAGCAGCAGAACCCCCAGCAGTATGCTCAGGCCCAAGTCTTGAGTCAAAACAGGCAGCGAGGATTTCAGCAGAGGGGACCAGCACCCCGAGGGCATGGTCAGGCTATGGTGATGATCGCAGAGGAAGGATTGGCACCTGGAGAGGTAGTGGCAGTTACTATTCTCGTCAACTCCTTTCCAGCTTCAGCATTATTTGATTCTGGTGCATCACATTCTTTTATGTCTGCACGATTTGCGACACGGATAGGATTGGAGCCCGAGTTATTATTAGTAAGGCTCAATATACTTACTGGTAACGGACTTGTGGGAGACGATAGGGTATTTTTCTCGTGTCGGATCGTAGTTAGCGGTAAGGAATTTCCCGCTATATTGATAGAATTCCCGATGGCCGATTATGATGTGGTCTTAGGGATGGATTGGTTGAGAAACCAGTATGCTAGAATAGACTGCCATATTGGTAGGGTTGTTTTTAGCATTCCTGGCAAGACAGACTTTTCCTTCTCCCGGGGCGAGGTTGAGCCTTCTTCTTCAGTGTCGCGGATGGCAGTAGCAGCAGTGCAGTTGCCCCGGATAGTCGAAGAGTTTCCAGATATTTTTCCAGAGGAGCTTCCAGGTATGCCGCCAGAACGGGAGATCGAGTTCACCATCGACTTGATTCCCGGGACAGCCCCAGTATCCGAGAGAGTCTACAGGATGGCGCCGTCAGAATTAGAGATATTATACAGGATGATTGAAGAACTTCAAACAAAGGGATTCATTCATGCTAGTGGATCGTCTTGGGGAGCCCCAATGCTTCTTGTGAAAAAGAAGGATGGTACGTCCAGGTTATGTGTTGATTATCGTACCTTGAATTTAGTGACAATCAAGAACAGATACCCTCTCCCGAGAATAGATGACTTGTTTGATCAGCTCAAGGGGGCATCAGTATTTTCGAAGATCGACTGGCGCTCAGGATATCATCAGATCAGAGTCAGAGAGCAGGACATCCCGAAGACAGCTTTTAGATCGAAGTATGGGCATTGGGAGTTCCTAGTGATGCCATTTGGACAATGTGCCGGCGGTATTCATGGATCTCATGAATCGCATCTTCATGCCTTACTTGGATCAGTTTGTGATTGTGTTCTTGGATGACATCCTGGTCTACAGCAAGAGTAAGAAGGAGCATGAGCAGCATCTCCGTGTGGTTCTTCAGATTCTCAGAGAGCACCAGTTGTATGCCAAGTTCAGTAAATACGAGTTCTGGCTCGATCGTATTTTGTACTTGGGTCACATCATCACTCGAGGAGGAGTATAAGTGGATCCCCAAAAGATTGTGGCTATTGACTCATGGCCGGTACCCAGCACAGTTGCTGAGGTTCGCAGTTTTCTTGGATTAGCCGGCCATTATCGGCAATTCGTTTTAGATTTTGCTCGGATCTCGGCACCATTGACCCAATTGACCTGCAAGGAGGTATAGTTTGCTTGGACAGCAGAATGTCAGGATTCTTTTGAGAAGTTGAAGCGAGTCCTGATAACAGCTTCCATTCTCGCACTTTCAGATGGAACTGGAGGATTCTCAGTATATTGTAATGCTTCGGGCAGAGGTTTAGGATGTGTTCTGATGCAGCATGGGAAGGTAATAGCTTATGCTTTACGACAACTTCGTGATCATGAGAGGAATTACCCAACCCATGACTTGGAGCTGGCAGCAGTAGTGTTTGCACTTAAGTTGTGGAGGCACTACTTGTACGGAGATAGGGTGAAGATTTTCACTGACCAAAAGAGCCTGAAGTATGTTTTCACCCAGAACGATCTTAACATGCGTCAGAAGAGGTGGCTGGAGCTTCTTGTGGATTAAGATGTCAACTTGCAGTATCATCCCAGGAAGGCCAAAGTCATTGCAGATGCATTGAGCAGGAGGGCCGGAATTTATTTTCTAACAGTGCAACCGGAGCTGTTAGCAGATCTTCAGAAGATGGGTATTGAAGTTCTTCTTCCTTCCAGTGTGGCATTGATGGCCAGTATGCAAGTTCAGTCCACCATAGTCGAGAGGATCCGGATGGCGCAGTCAGCAGATTCCAAGCTTCAGCGACTCAGAGCATAGTGTGAGGCAGGCCGACGACCAGAGTTATGCATTCATGAGGATGGTATACTTCGATATGGTAAGCGTCTTTGTGTACCCAGTGGAGATATCAGACAGGAAATCATGACAGAGGCTCACAGTTCTCAATATTCTATTCATCCGGGCTGTACGAAGATGTACCGTGATATCCGTCAACATTTCTGGTGGAATGGCATGAAGAGAAAGATAGCCCGGTTTGTCTCTCGTTGTTTGGTTTGCCAACAAGTTAAGGCTGAACATCAGAGGTCCGCTGGACTTCTTCAGCCCCTGCCGATTCCAGAATAGAAGTGGGAGCATGTGACCATGGATTTTGTCACCGGATTGCCTAGATCTCCAGCTGGTCGAGATGCTATCTGGGTTATAGTTGATCAGCTCACGAAGGTGGCTCACTTTTTCCTATTCAGAGTTGGTCAGTCAACAGCTCAGCTAGCAGGGATGTACCTCAGGCAGATTGTCAGGTTGCACGGAGTGCCAGTCAGTATTACCTCGGACCGAGATTCAAGATTCACGTCGCACTTTTGGCGTAGCCTGCAGGAGAGTTTGGAAACTTGTCTCCAATTCAGTTCAGCATATCATCCGCAGACACATGGCCAGTCGGAGCGCACAATCCAGACTTTTGAAGACATGTTGAGATCTTGCACACTTGACTTCGGTGGTTCGTGGGAAGATCACTTACACCTGGTGGAGTTCTCATAAAACAACAGCTTCCAGGCCAGTATTCAAATGACACCGTTCGAGGCACTGTATGGTAGAAAGTGCAGATCCCCGTTAGCATGGGATGATATCGGGGAGAGACAGATGCTCGTGCTTCCAGGATGTAACGAGTACTTCGTATAATATGCCTCCGTCAGAATTTCTTTCCTAAGTTCGACAGTTTCAGGAATGCAGAGCCTTTCCTTTAGTCGTATCGTCCCGTCTCCGTCTTCCGCAAAGTCAGTCGCCCTTCCTGTTGAAATCAGCTCGCATATTTTCTTCAGGAATGAGTCGTCCTCCTGTGCGGTCTTTATCTTGCTAAGCAGGCTCGATCCTAACTTCAGCTGAGCTAGGTGCAGGTGTCGATACTCAATTTCGAGTTCGATATCCATCGCTTCAAGGTCTCGTCGTATCTCCTTGTTTATGGCCAGTATTTCCATGAACATTCTGCTAAGTGCGTCGGCCACTACGTTTCCCTTGTCCGGCATATACTCGATCGTTAGCTCGTAATCTTTTATGAGTTTGAGCCAACGTCGCTGTCGTAGGTTTAGTTCCCGTTGCGTAAATAAGTATTTCAGGCTTTTGTGATCTGTGTAGATTCTACATGCCACACCATAGAGGTAGTGCCGCCATAACTTCAACGCAAAGACGATCGCCGCCAATTCTAGGTCGTATGTCAGGTAGTTTTTCTCGTGCTGCTTCAACTGCCGTGAAGCGTAGGAGATGACTTTGTCTTTCTGCATGAGTACGCACCCGAGGCCAGTTCCCGACGCGTCGCTGAATATCTGAAAGCCTTCTGGACAGTCTGAAAGTGCAAGGATTGGAGCTGAGACGAGTCGTTGCTTCAACTCTTGAAAGTTGGATTCACAGTCGTCGCTCCATTCAAATACTACTCCCTTCTGGATGAGGCGAGTCAGATGCGACGCTAGTTTTAAAAAGCTTCACACGAACCTACGGTAGTAGCCCGCTAAGCCAAGGAAACACCGAATATCGCTAGCCGAGGCAGGTCGTTTCCAATCCACCACCGCATCAATCTTTTTTGGGTCCACCGCGACACCTTCGGCAGAGATTACATGTCCGAGGAATGTCACGCTACTCATCCAGAACTCGCACTTACTCTGCTTGGCGTATAATTTATTTTCATGCAGAATCTGTAGTACCATCTTCAAATGTTCCGCATGTTCTTCTCGATTCTTTGAGTAGACTAGGATATCGTCGATGAACACGACTACAAATTTATCGATTTGAGGTCGAAAGACTCGGTTCATCAGATCCATGAATGCGGCTGGGGCATTCGTCAAACCGAATGGTATGACTAGGAATTCATAATGACCATATCGAGTATGAAAGGCGGACTTCGATACGTCATCGGACTTGATCTTCAATTGATGATAGCCTGAACGAAGATCGATTTTTGAAAATACTGAGGCGCCTTGCAGTTGGTCAAACAAGTTGTCGATTCGTGGCAAAGGATACTTGTTCCGCACGGTCGCCTTGTTGAGTTCACGATAGTCGATGCATAGCCGCATCGACCCATCCTTCTTCTTCACAAACAATACGGGAGCTCCCCACGGAGAGAAGCTAGGGCGAATAAATCTGCGGTCTAGCAACTCTTTTAATTGCACCTTCAGCTCCTTCAATTCTGTTGGAGCCATTCAGTAAGGCGCCTTGGATATCGGCCGTGTATCTGGAAAGGTGTCGATGCTGAATTCTATTTCTCGATCCGGCGGTATCCCGAGCATCTCGTCAGGAAAAACGTCGAGAAAATCTGCCACAACATCAGTCTGCATTGTGTTTGTATTATCCTTTCGCGTGTCTCGGACTGATGCCAAGTATCCCGCGCAGCCGGAACGCAGCATACGCCTCGCCGAGAATGCCGACACCATCATTGCCGTCTTTGAGACCGTACCTCACGAATATGAGAACTCTGTCTCGCCAGGAAGACGAAACACTACTCTCTTCTCCGCGCACTCGATCGTTGCACGACAAGCGCCCAACCAATCCATGCCCAGGATTATGTTGTAATCTTTGATGTCTAGTACGATGGCATCCAAGGATAGATATCTCCCTCCGATGCAAAGGTGGCCATCCCTACAAATAAAGTTTGCAGGCATATCGACTCCCGACGGAGTGTTACGCTAATATTTATATCTAGTGATTGCATGGTTATTTTATTTTCTTTCGCATAATCAGTAGATATAAAGCTATGCGTCGTACCCGAATCGAATAGTACTCGAGCAGGTATATTTTTGTAGAGTAATATACCTGTTACAACAGTATCGGACGTAAATGCCTCGTCCCGAGTTAAGGCATAAACTCGACCTTAAGCTATATGGCGTTGGTTCTGCTGGTTAACGGGCACCGCATTCGCGTCTTGCAGTATCGGCACTTTATACGAATTCGGGACGTTCCTCGGTGGGTTGTGTTGATTCGGACCTTTCTGCGGACAATATGTAACTATATGGCCTACCTCGCCACACTTGTAGCAAGATCTCGTCACGCAGTCGACGGTTCGGTGCCCACGCCTACCGCACCTGGTGCAGTGTTGACTGCCATGGCCCCGATCATCGAATCTGTTCGGACGCTTTGTTATTCCCGATCCCCCGGCGCCGGCGTCGTTAGGACGCTTGTTGAAGTGGTTACGGATGC
The DNA here is from genome assembly GCA_029216955.1 of Iris pallida. Classification (NCBI taxonomy): domain Eukaryota; kingdom Viridiplantae; phylum Streptophyta; class Magnoliopsida; order Asparagales; family Iridaceae; genus Iris; species Iris pallida. The sequence goes on along the minus strand of JANAVB010025196.1, from coordinate 34,034,571 downwards.
CTCTACTCGACATACGGCAAAGATGCGCTCACTATCAAGAGCGGCATTATAGGATTCATAGTATGTTCGGCACCTTTGATTTATGACGTCCCTTCGCAGTTCGTCATTTAGGCCTTGTTGGAAGCGTTCACACCAGGCTTCCTTGTTGGGCAGGAAGGCGCCGGCAAACTTTGCCAGCTTTGAGAAGCTCGAATCATAATCGTCGACAGACATATTTCTCTGTCGCAGCGTCATGAACTCGTCTTCTTTTTGTTGACGGATGGCGCGAGGAATGTACTGTTCGAGGAAGGCTTCCTTGAATATTTTCCAGGAAATTGTGGCGTCTGTATCGGCTTTATAGATTTCCTGCTTTTTAGCGGCCCACCAGTCGTACGCCCTCAGTTGCAGCTGTAACGCCGCACAAGTTACTCTCTGGGACCCTTTAATGCTAAGCAGATTAAACAGGTCCTCCATCTCCGCGAGCCATCCCACGATCACATCAGGCTCCGCTCGGCCGTTGAACTTTGGTGGATTCATCTTGCGGAACTCCTTTGCCTTGAACAAGGAAGAAGTATTTATCATTTGCGGTTGAGTTTCTTCTTTCTCGTTTTTTTCTTGGTCGCCTTGCTTTTCCTCGGGCTCTTCGTTCGTCGTCTTGGTATTGCCTACCATTCTGGTCACTATCTGAGTCAGAGCATTCATTTGTTTCTGTTGCGCCTCAAATTGGGCTTTGAATTATATCTGAAGCTACTGCTGCTGCAGTTCCATCAAGTATAGCATCTTCTCCATAGTCGTCTCGCTAGGCCCAGTGCTTTTTGTGCTCGACGTACTATCTACAGTTTGGGTTGTGGCGGGATTATTTCTTTTCTTAGTCATTCCTACAAAACATAGTCGTTAGTATTTTTCAAAAATATCTACAGGCTTACCTGTATGGAACTTTTATTTCACACAGCATGTCGACAAGCATTCAATCGAGCCATCGCAACAGACACTCCAATAATGAAATATCTTTCGAAAATCCGAGAAAACATAACTGAGCTCTGATACCAATTTGTCACGCCCCGACTCGATAAACCGTTCGTCCCCGGTGTTACTTTGCCGATCTCGATCGTCCTTGCTAAGGCGTGATGCCGTACGAGTCTGGAATTGCACTCGTACAAGGCAAGAACGTTACGTTGCTTTTTGTATTAATACGCCAAGTTGAAACTTCACAAATCACATCAGAATTTAAGACGCAGTATAGGAAGATAGAAATACTTTTCATTCATAGCTTGCAACGAAGTGCAAGTCATAATTACATTGGATGCCGTTGCAGCTACATTGATTGAAAACAGAAGAAAATACATTCGACAAGTTGCCTGAACTAATGCTTGCCGTCCCATACATTCGCTCCTTTATACATAAGCCGTCGACTTGAATTGGCTTCAAAATACTTCAGCATAGGAAGAGCTTCAAAATGCCTCTCCGTACTTCCGCTCCAGTTTAGTTGGGCGCGCCCGTCGCACCTGGGGAAATTGGGAGAATGGGATTAGCACACTTGCTAAGTGGACGAGATGAACCCACTCGTCTATACCGACTCTGATTGTTAAGGTAGGCATGCTTTAGAGTTGTCTTTCTATTAGAAATAAATGAATTCAGTTCATGTTCGATAGCCATCTTTGCCTAATAAAACATACAGTGAACCATAGCAGTTTATCATATTCCTTACCACGACCGTGCTCGTCCCTGCATGAAAATACAGAGATAATATTTACACCTGCATAAGACAATAGGTGAGCATGCTACTATCTTATATGTGTTCATTGATGTTACACATCATGTGGGACTATCTCAACGGCATTTCGGCCCGCTCAGTCTAGGTTGCAAGCCTGACTGACGGTCCCGCAATGCATCAGTGCCGAAGCACGATTATTCATTCCCCCTAGGTCGATTCGATTCCGATGCCCCGGATATCAATTCGAGGAAAAATATCAACTTGTGCACAAGTTGTCCATGACCATGCCAATGCGTGAACAGTTTAACATATGCAACAGTTTTGTATAACACGGACAGTATTGAACGGCATTATCATTTCCCCAAACTTATGCAACGATTCATTTTTCCCCAAGTCGTACTCCCGATTTAGCATCTCGTAGGCACCAAATTGTCCGAGGCATCATAACCCACGATCGACGTTTCATAATATTTTGCAGCACGTAAAATAGTTTATCTTTTTACTAGAACCTTAAACTTTCTGGTTTATGTGATAGACTTGTATTTTCAGAGTGAATTACTCTAAATTGATACGTTTTTCCCGAGTTCTTGGACTTAGTGGATTGGCATGCAATTAATTTGGCATCGTTTGATTTGAATGAATTCGAGGCAAGGTGTAAGTTTACGGGACAGAGTAAAAAAGAAGGGGCCGAATCACCCACCGATTACTTTGCTTCGTGCGGGTCGTCGAAGCGCTACGCAACGTCAATCCTTAGTTACACAAGCTCCTGCAATGGCACCAACACTTTGTTAGATTTCCTTCTTTTTCCCTTGCATCAAAATTTGTAATTGCATCCATGAAAACGACGCAAAAGCACTTCAATCAAGCCCAGCGGCAAAGCTCCAAGAAAACAATACAGCGGTCCGGTCCCGTCGAAGGGACTCTTATAGAGAGCTCACTCGCCGAGACGCAGCCCGCTGCATCTAGGACTTATTCCAACAGAAGTCGTTCCATTAGTTGGATCGATTCTCGTAACTTTCGTTTAAATCGATTTGAATCGATGCCGCAAGGCGTTATCGTTTACCAAGCTTAGCGATCGAGTCAGATGACCATCTAAGTTCCCGGCCGATCTGACTCGGTGTAAGCATATTATGAAGTTTCGTCGCCTATCGAAAGCGGGGCGCTACAGTTGTAACATACATCAGTTTTCTCGTATTCCATCCAGAGCGATCTCACAATCCTCTTAGACCGATAGAAGACTTTAGGCAACTTAGCACCCTCTGGCAAGATCTTTATTATCAACTCCATCAGTCGGTTGTAGCATCCTTGCGATATATTAAAATTAGACTTAATGCTTCATAATCTTGTAACTATCTCCAACGGTGAATGATCCTCACAACCAGGATATAATGGAGTCCTTACATTCTCCAGCAACTCCATGAACTTTGCAGCATCGGCGTTCGATGCCTCCTCGGTTGCATCATGATTGTCAGGATCGAAACTAGGTTCCGCCGTGTCAAAAACCATGCTCACCCATCCATCATCGTAAGCAGCGTAGTTATGGACATCCACATAAGGCTCTGACTCTGATGCTAAAAACACAAGTTCTTCGTATGCAGTCCACTGATAATAATTCGGCGTGAAACCCTTCGAGTACAATGATATGTGACTTCCACTTCTGGATGATATTTCAAGTTGCGACATCTCACACACGGACACTTAATTTTGGTACCGTCCATGCACTGAGGGAACACCTTGGCGAACTGCAGGAACTGCTGTACACCCTCTATAAATTCATCCTGCACACTACACATGTCATCAGGATGACGATTGTACATCCATGAATGATGCCGTCGATAATAATTCATATCTATTTTTATTTACTTCTGTAAGATAGATATATGCACATCGTTCAAAGGCTTGCAAAAGTACTAAACATGTTGTCTACTCTAAATCAACTTGATACTAGTATATTCATCTAACACTAATACATACTCTCACATACTTGGCCCACTAGCATATGATACTCATATTTCCAGGTTATTGATGCCCCCAAGTACTAAACATGGTATCAGACTTCTTCCAAACTACTACCCATACCTGAACTCAAATTCCATACTTAATTGGTACCATATATAATACAACACTAATACCCGCTTAGCATTGTAATTATCAATGTAACAATTTTTCATCTATGTAAGCACAAATACCGAAATTGCTGTTATTTATTGGCCTACATGTGCCTGAGCACAATCACCCTCATCACACACCTCTATCAACCATACATACATACAGATACTAATAACCCAAGTCGTGTCTTAGCTTTGAAGAGTCATTCCCATGTTTGTGTATTGTACACATGACACATACACTGACACTGTATCGTATTGTACACAAGGCCAATACGTAAGGTTGTGTCTAAACTAAGATAGGGTTAGGGTCTGTGTCATATCCCATGCCGTATCAGTATATATGTTTGTATCTTATTCGTGTCCGTGTCGTGTCTAAACTCAGATAGGATATAGGGTTAGGCCTTACCGAACCAAGGAAGGGGATGGCCGAGATGAGGTGTAGGTCGGCACTGGATGAGGAGGGTGGAGGAGGAGCCCAGAGAGAAGGAGGAGGAGCTCGCGATGGAGGAGGAGGTCGGTAGTGAAGGAGGAACCCAGAGAGGAGGAGGGTGGAGGAGGAGCCCAGAAAGGAGGAGGAGGAGGAGGAGCTTGCGATGGAGGAGGAGGGGGTCGATGGAGGAGGAACTCGCGGTGGAGGAGGAGGAGGGGTCGGTGGGGGAGAAGCTTACACAGCAACGGAGGAGAAGGAGGAGGACATCGGTCGATGGAGGAGAAGGGCGATCGGTGGAGGAGGAGCTCGGTGGAGGCGGAGGAGCGGTGATGGAGGAGGAGAATGGTGGGGAGAAATAAAATACTTTTAGGAAATTTTCGAGTGAGAATGGGGGAGGAAAAACTCGATCTGCTGGATAGTGGAAACTTAGTGTCACGACCCGCATCCACCGTAAGGGTACGAGTACGTAACAGCGTCCAGCCTACGCCGCAGTGTCGGCGGTAGAACGTTGTTCTAGGTCATGAACTATAACTACATAATATGAAATACTCTCCAAAAGGAGGCCAAACACAGAGGTACAACTCAATCACAATCTAAGGTAGAATATAGCACGATGAAATAGATAAAGAAAATCCTCAACTGAGGTACAACAAGAAGTGAAATAATCAAAGTTAATAACTACCAGTCTCAACATCTCTAAAATATACAACTCTGAAATCAAGGACAACAACTAATCATGAAAAGGAAAAACAGTCTAAGCTATCTATACTAAGCAAGGTATCGTCCTCAGCAGCTGCCTGAACCTCCCCAGGGGTCCAGGTCGCGAGTGTCATCTAGGCAAGCTCCAAAGTAAGGGGTGCAGGGTTCCTCATCATCCTTTGTAAAATTTTCAACAGGTCCAGTCAGGACGGGAGCGAGCACAATACATCTCACGCAGATCATAATAGGTTAAAAAAATATAAACATGCAAGAGAGTACGATATATGAAACTGAAAGAAAGTACATGATATAAATAGAGAGAGAACTGTAATAGAAATATCTACTATAAGTAGAGAGCTACCAGTAATTAGTAATTTAGAGTACAAAGTCGACATGTGAACGGCTTGATTTGCACATGAATATACTAAAGAGGCGCACATGGTTACACTACTTTCGAATTATTCACATGACTATTTATACTCCCCCATACCCCAATCAATACACAAAGATCCAGACAAGTTATGTTACGCACATGATTTTCACATGAAAGCCCATAAATGGGTGTACATGAAGTATACATGAGGGCTCATAAATGAGTGCACATAAAGTTCACATAGGAGCCCATAAATGGGTGCACATAAAATTCACATGAAGGCTCATAAATGAGTGCACATTAAGTATAGGTTATACATGAGATACATGGAAAACATGACCGAACATGAGAGCACATGAGAGTATACGAGCATGCATGAATGAGCATGAAACACATGAAAAACATGAATAATATGAGAGCGAGGAATACATGATGTACATGACACACAACATGATGTATCCGATGCTTCCGAGGGGGATAACATCTCAATGTAGGGATCCATATAGTTCCAATCTGTGATAATATCGTGACAGCATCAAATAAGGTAAACTAGAGCAGGAATATAATTCTAAGCAAGTTATGAAATGATCAGAGAATGTACTCGCCTGGTATCTGAATGTCTGAAGTAAATGTATTGTCCGAGATGAGGTACCTGAAACCTAGTTAGAGCAACACAAGTCAAGATGTATACAGGGGTTGATAATCGTAATCTACAATGGATCTGCATACTGTCTAGGTCAAACTAGACTAAAGTCAACACTTGGTCAACTCCAGTCAACTACACTAGTCAAACTAGGTCAACTAGGCCACTCCTAACCCCAGCAAGTCTTATTAGGCCTAACCAAGCCTAATCTAGCAATCACACACCAATCACAAGGCTATACAAGCCAACACAACAAGTTATATATATAATGTATATATAGGCATTCAATATAGGCACTCTATATTAGGCTTACAATATTAGGCATTCATCAACTATATATAGTACATAACATTTATGTACATACATGCATTCATGTGCATAGCCCTACATACTAGCATATATATATACATGCATAAATACATATAGATTCATGATACACATATTATTATACATTATAACATATATATATATATATATATATATATATATATATATATATATATATATATATATATATATATATATATATATATATATAAAGAGGGAAAGGCCACAAGTGTGTATGTGAATAGGGTGTCAAGTGTATAGAAGGGTCACTTACATGTCAAAAGGAATATGTTATACAACAAAAAAGGCTACATGTTTTCAGTTAACAGGGGTTTAGTGTGTATATGTGATATGGTACATGTGTGTATAATTGAACATATAAATCAATGTGTGAAAGACAACCCATTCTCAGATTTGTGGTGTGTGAGTGAACCAATGTGGTTCCCAGGAACAGTTTAACATAGGGGACAGTCTCAGGTTAATCAGTTTGGTTTGCAGGTTTTGAAATTATTCAAAAATCAGAGAACACATATAACTGTCCTCAGTTTTAATGGTTCCAGAAATTAGAAAACCCAATATCAACAAGGTTCATGAATCCTGATTGCAACTTAGACTCAGTTGTCCTAATCACCCAAAATCAAGTATCAACTAATAAAAACCAATTTCTCATTTTCCAACCCATCTCAAGTTTTTCTATTGACAGTTTCAAACAATTAGCTAATAGTGCAATGATTAGGGGATTTGAGTGAAAGGCAAACTCAGGAATTAGTGTACATAACCTCAGTTTTATGAGTGAGAACAAAACAGTGTGACAGGAATTAGAATAGAGGGTGATGTGTGTGTGAGAGTGTACATGTGTAACAGTAGGGAAAATCAGTGATGATATGTGTATAAATAAGAGGCCTGTGTGTGGAGTGTGTGTTGCAGTGATAGGAATTTGTGTGTGTGGCATATGTGTGTACAGAATTTAGTAGAGGATGTGACAAATCAGTGCATCCATGTTTCAGGATTGTGTAATAGCAGTGGATAGGTCAATACGTTTCAGGATTTAATGTGTGAATGGAAGAGGGTATGAGTGTGTTCAGTTAGCAGTTTATTTTAATAAAACCCAATGTAATATAAAACTAAATTCTTTACCATGAACAACCCTAGCATTCCAAACTAACCACAGATGTGTAGAGGTGAAACACATTTGAATTAACACACCAATCAGTCGAACATGCATTAAATTCAGGAAAAATCAGGAAATAAATTCTCATGAATTCATGTTACAAATGACAGTTAGTAGTTAACAGTCAACAGTAATCCATTCCAATCCCAAAACCAATTCAAATCCTATCACCCAATCCCAACACAAATCATTCAACTCAACATTGTAATAATCTAATACATGTGTACATAAATTAAACATGTTAGTCAAACATCTAGTTTCAGTTTAAACAGGAATTAAATCCAGAATTAACTAACAGTGTAAATTTCAAGAATATCAGTCAACACACTTAACAGTCCAACCAATATTCGAATTTCCCCTTCTTGTGTTAACATCAACCCAATTCATGAATCCTACCTTAACTGTAAACTGATAAATATGTGGGTGAATCTCACATGGCAAATTAACTTCAAAAAAATTAGTTCAACAGAAATCGAATTTCAGAAATCACACACTGAAAATGTGTATCAGTAGAATAGGGAAATTAGTAACTCGACATTCAAAACATGTTAATTTTACACTTAAATGGTTGGTAATGATACTAGAGTATGTGCACGTGTCCACCCATTTATCTTGTGTCCAAAAACTGGACACAAAGGGTCAAATTTCGAAATGGAAAAAATCATCTAATCTGGCAGTGAGGACTGCCTCGTGCAGCCATGTCGAGTCCAATAGGACTCGACACACAACACGAGAAGGGTTGTGTCCCATGAAAGAGTGGGTCTAGGGCTACACAAACATCACCCTGAATCATGTCCTCATAGTAACAGGACACGACACGAAGTGCGTGTCAGTAAGGTTTTCCCACTCGTGCACAGTATGTGCGTGATCCGTGCAAGATTGAGAACTTCCTCCATACTCAATCATTTCACCCAAAATTTTGTGGCTGGCCTGACGGTCATGGCCCCCACGAGCACACCAAATTTGTTGTGCCAAAGTGTCGTGCACAGTGAGATAAGGGGATCGAACAACAGGACATGTGCGCCGTGTCTCGTGCAGTGAGTACATGTCCATTTTTGACACGGACACAGCTCGATATGAGCTCAGAGCTTGGGGGTTCGAAAACACACATCAAGGACTTCCCAGATATGTAATTAGTTTTAGAAAATACAAAGGTTTAATCCACTCAAGCATTTCAACAAACACCTATACACACATCATAATACGTGTCCGATACGGACACCAAACGAACACGAAATCCATCCAAACTCTAGTGACAGCTAGGGGACACTTAGGGCTAGCCTAATATGCAAATAAATTGGAATTAAAATACAATTTAAGGGATTTTACCTATATGTGTAAATTACAAGGAAAAGCCTCAAATGGGGGGTGTTCTCCTTGATAGCCAAATGCTCCAATTCGATTCAAACCTGAGATTTCTCTCCATGAACATGAAATAGAGCTAGATTAGGAACTAATGCAAAAGACTAGAGTGAAAAAAGAATTAAAATGAAGAAACTAGGGCTTGGAGAAGAAATGACATTACCTCTTTCTTCAATTTGTTGAAATCTCAATAAAGAGGCAAGAACAATCAATGAGGAGATTATTTATAGGGGGAATAGCCCTAGGTGGCTGGTCATAAAGTGTAAGTTAGGGTTAGGGTTGAGTCTAATGAGTTATGTACCTATTTGCACTAGTCATGGAACCAAATTCTAAGTATCAAGCCTATTGACCAATTCACTAAGCCTTCTATTCAAGTCTTGATTCCTACATGACTAACTTAGATTGACTTAAGTTAGACTAGGGTCTCACCATGCTAATCAAGTCACCTTAATTAGAGTCAACATCTAGGTTAGTCTCTTAAGTCACAACTAGTAAAAGTCAAATCAACAATCGTCAATCCAATAAATAAATAAATAATTCTAATAAGTCAAAATGACCAAATTACCCCTAGGCTAAAAATGATAATTAGATATTCAAAATCATATGGTTAGGCTCTAGGACAGACAATCTCTACGGTTTCACTAGCTGCAAATCAAAATCATAAGTCATGATATTTAAATATTTTAAAATGATTCAAAATTACCAAAAATTATATTATTATTTAAATATCATAATTAAATAAATTAAAACACAAAATTTCAAAATTATTCTCATTTAGAAAACTGGTTGTTACAAGTCTACCCACCTTAGAAAAATTTTGTCCTCGAAATTTAAGATGGAAGTACTACTTCTAGGTCAAACTCCTCCACAATCATTGTCTTAAAATCACACAGTTCGATAATCATATGTGTCTGTCTAAAATCATGATACTAAGAATATTCATCATGCTAGTGAGCAAGGCTACGATAATCACAGATTCCTTGACTAAGGCACATACCTCTAGAATCATGGTATTTAAAATTTTTGTATTACCGCATGCTTGGCAACAAAAACCTTAAATTCCTACACCCAAGAAATACATCCTAAATCTGACTATATGTCCTCACTATGCCAGCTAACACGACTATCGAAGATTCTAGATCCCATAACTGAGGTGACCTAGCCCATATGATTCATCTCAGAAGAAAAATCAAACATAACACAAGAACAACAGGACAAATCGATCAATCAACAAGGAACAGAGGGAATCAAATTTTTAAGACAGTTATAAGAGGTAATTGCGAAAATGGAATCAAAGAACGGAACCTGCAACTAGATCTCCAATGGCCTGAGCATCCTCGACTGTCCTGGCGAAAGCTCGCCCCTGCTGGCCTCCCTTGGCCTGCTGTTGATGCTGCATATACCTCTGCTGCTGAGTTGGTAAGGGTAATCCCTTCTGCTGGCCTACCGGAGCCCTAGCTCCTGCTCCCTGAACTGCCTGTCCCGATGACTCAGGACACTCTCTCAGCCGATGATCGGATCTTCCGTAAAGTAAACATCTGCCCATCCTCTTCTGGCATTCACCCCAATCGTGTCCTGGTCTCTTACAGAAGGGGCAAATAATGATAAGCTCCTATCTCGGGGCCTGTTGCTGCCTCTGTAGCTGCTGTGCCTAATGAAAGGGTACTCGGTCCTGAAACTGCCGCTGCTGAAAGTAGACCCTCGGCTGCTGATACCGCTGCTGAAATTGTAGAGGTAGCATCTGCTGCGGATACTGCTGCTGAATCTGCGAGAGGGGCATCTGCTGCGGATACTGCTGCTGAATCTGCAGATGGGGCCTCTTGGTCGGGCCTATACTACCACTATCTCCCTGAGTGTCTAGCGTCCTCTTCTCCTTCAGCCCAAGATCGTCCTCCGCTGTCCTGGCTCCTACCAGAATTTGCTCGAAAGTGGCATCGCGGCCGCTCTTGGTATACGACCTGATCTTCCTGATCAAACCCCTACGGAACCTCCTCGCCTTCCCGGCCTTAGTAAGATCCTCAACGAATCTACCCAAACGACAGAACTTCCCGGCGTATTCCTCAACGGTCTGGTTCTCTTGAACCAAACTCTCGAATTGCGCCTCCAAGGCACCGAGTGTTGTATCTGGAAAGAATTTCTCTTTGAACAGTTTCTTGAACGTTGCCCAAGTCTGACCGGCTGTACCAACCCTCGGGTTCGTCTGGTACCAAGTACGGGCCAAGTCCTACATCTGACTGGCTGCTGCCTTGACCTGTAATCCAGATGGTGTATGTGCCAATCGGAATATCTCCTCAATGTGCTCTATCCAATCATCAGCATATATGATGCCCTCTGTACCCTTAAAGTCTCGGGTCCCATCTTCTTGAAGGATTGGATGTATGGAGTCTTCGGCTGATACGGCTGCATCTGACCTCCATGTGGCTGAGCAGCCACCAGCTCTACTGTCATCCTGACCAACTGGTGAGTATCCTGTATGCTCTTTCAAAAATCAGCAGACCGGCTCTGCTGCATATGCTGCTGAGACTCCAAGAATCGCTGGAAAAGGGCAAACATTTGTCCCACATCTACTGACCCTGAAGGTAACTGCTGCTGATACACATCCGGAATGACGAAGGAAGTCCTCCGGACATGTGGAGGTGTACTCCCAAAACCTGCAGACGCTCCTATATAAGCAGAAATAGGAGGTACTGTGGTTCCAGCGTCCACAATCGGACGAGGGGTGGTAGGCCTCTCGCCAGCGTCTGCTGGGCCAGAGCGATGCGATCGTGTCTCAATCACCATCCTTGAGACAGATCAAACAAGGAATCAATACTGAGATAGAAATGATAATTCAAGGGAGGACAGTTATTTCAAGGAAGCAATCTTCAACAAGAATTTAGATGGCAAGAATCCAATTAAGAGTTTTTCCTAATGTGATTGAGTACCTCAAAATTAATCCTAATCCTACTGCAGGCTGTAGTGATACTCTAGTTCGAATACCACTACACAAATTTGACCTGCATGGGCTACCACTAAAAACGTGTCACGACCCGCACCCACCGTGAGGGTACGAGTACGTAACAGTGCCCAGCCTACGCCGCAGTGTCGGCAGTAGAACGCTGTTCTAGGTCATGAACTATAACTACATAATATGAAATACTCTCCAAAAGGAGGCCAAACACAGAGGTATAACTCAATCACAATCTAAGGTAGAATGTAGCACGATGAAATAGCACTACAACAAAAAGACCTATTAATGACGCTTGATAAGTGGTTTTCATGACGGCTGATGTGGAAGCGTCATCAATGTTCAGCAAGACTAGAATCTATGACGGTTTACATTAAAAACGTTATTGATGGTGCTCTAGTGATACGAGCGTTATAAAAGAAGCACAAAAATTTAAGTCGAAACCTCGACTCCCCCGTAATTCTCCCGCACTTAAGAAAAATTCTAAACCCTCTCTCTTTCTCCTTCTCCTTCTCCTCCCGCTCCCCAACTACCCTCAGCCCACTCCCCGCTTCCCAACTCCCCTCAGCTCGCTCCCCGCTCTCCAACTTCCCTCAGCCCGTTCCTCACTTTCCTCGGTTACAGACACCACCGCAGAGGGAAGGTTGTCACCGGTGTTGCCTTCACCACCGGTTTGTCCTAAAATCTCGATCATTGCTTATTTTATGCCCTAAATTCAAAAATATCCTAATTTTTGACAACCATACATGCATCTATCTCTCCAAAATTAGGGTTCTTAATTTTAGGGTTTCCCGACGTCTCCGTCCACGTCGACGATGATCCGAAAAGGGTTGCATCATCGTTGACTTCTCTTGATTAAGTGAGTGATTTTGATTTGGATTTTTTTCCCTAAAAAAAGATTTTGTTGGGAGTGTAATTTTTGCCCTAAAAATTATGGTTCTTAATTTTTGATTTGGATTTTTTTTTCCTAAAAGGGTTCTTTGATTTTTTTCTGTTTGTTCTTGTTCAAGGGAGTGTAATTACATTTGGGGAGACGAGTCCGAAGCCTCTCCATAGTCACAGCCGCGACCCGGCGAGGTGTTGTGCGTGACTGCAAGCTGAGTCCGAAGCCTCCTTTCGGATTCTGACACTAAATTATGGGGTATAAATTCTAAACTCTTGATTGATTTCAGTTTCTGGGTTTATTTTATTTGTCGATGATGTTGTTGGATCTCGATCCCTACATAAAAAGGGTTTCGATCGATTGATACGTGTTGGGTTCGATTTTGGCTTGACGATCCTACGATTGTCTTTGTTTGTGAAGCGCGAATGATCTTTAGATCATGTTCGGTTCTTTACTTGCTGTTGGATCATTTTCGGTTTCGAGTTACCTAGCTGCTGTTGGAATTATTTGTGATACATGTATTGTTGGTTTGGGTTTCTTATATAAATTGTTGCTTGGGTTCTCCTTCCTATACTTGCTGTGGGATGTTGGTTTAGGTTTTCCTTATTATACATGTTGGGTTGGGAAAGGTTTCTTTGTTGTAGGAGATGTTTTACTATTTGGATTAAAATTGTTGGTTGGGTATCTATTATGCATGATGGGTTTAACTTGGTACTGTGGGTATTTTTGTTGGGAGCTTTTCGATATAAATCACATACGGGTATATATTAGTTGGGAGTATTTCTATTTCGGGAATGACATCTCTATTAGCATGCTTGCATCGTTGATTTTGGGACTACGTCCACTATGTCATGCCTAGATGTTTTACTTTATTTGTCGGTTTCGGTTTTTATTAGAGTACTCTGATACTCTTGGTGATGGTCGTTCGACCAAATGAACCAAATCGTTGCAGATCGTATCGGATACACTGGCACCGTGTCGGGACGTGTCCTATACGTGTTATGGCATGCTAGTACAGCAGATGATGATTGATCCTTATCTGAGATATCTTATATATCTCATTCCGTTTCTTGTCGTTGGTCGTAGTTGTATGTTGGTACTGTTGGGTTGTTTATTCTGGGTGCAGATATGCTCGTATTTGTACGAGTCGATACTGGACACGGATGTGAGGATACCTTCGTGTCGATGATGTAGCTTCTCCACAGTTGCAGTCGCGACCCGACGAGGTGCTGTACGTGCCTGCGAGCCGAGTCCGAAGGCTCCTTTCGGATTCCGACACCAAATTCTGGGGTATAAATTCTAAACTCTTGATTGATTTCAGTTTTTAGGTTTATTTTGTTTGTCGATGATGTTGTTGGATCTCGATCCCTACATAAAAAGGGTTTCGATCGACTGATACGTGTTGGGTTCGATTTTGGCTTGACGATCCTACGATTGTCTTTGTTTGTGACGCGGGAATGATCTCTAGATCATGTTCGGTTCTTTATTTGCTGTTAAATCATTTTTGGTTTCGGGTTACGTAGCTGCTGTTGGAATTATTTGTGATGCATGCATTGTTGGTTTGGATTTCTTGTATAAATTGTTGCTTGGGGTCTCCTTCCTATACTTGTTGTGGGATATTGGTTTAGGTTTTCCCTATTATACATGTTGGGTTGGGAAAGATTTCTTTGCTGTAGGAGATGTTTTGCTATTTGGATTAAAATTGTTGGTTGGGTATCTATTATGCATGGGGTTTAACATGGTACTGTGGGTGTTTTTGTTGGGAGCTTTTCGAAATAAATCACATGCGGGTATATATTAGTTGGGAGTATTTCTATTTCGGGAATGACATCTCCATTAGCATGCTTGTGTCGTTGATTTTGGGACTACGTCCACTATGCCATGCCTAGATGTTTTACTTTATTTGTCGGTTTCGGTTTTTATTAGAGTACTCTGATACTCTCGGTTTTTCGATATAAATCACACTCTATAATTGACAGACTCTAAAAGTAAGGGTTTTGCTTTCTTTTTTAGGGTTTTGCTATACGTACATGCGCTATGGACAGTCTTCATGTGACCAAGTTGAAGCGTTATATGTGTGCTTCTTTGCTACAGTATCTGTGAGATTTTTTATGTCGATAGTTGTAGCACCCAGTTTTCCAAATAAGGGTAATTTTGAAATTTTATGTTTATAATTTTTTTAATAATAATATTTAATTCATGATATGATTTTTTGGTGATTTTAAATTATTTTAAAATTATTTAAATCAATGACTTGTGGTTTTGACGTTTTGCTAGTGAAACCCTAGAGACTGTTTGACCTAGAGCCTAACCATGTGATTATGATATTTTAATGTCATTTTTGGCCTAAGGATATTTTTGCATTTGACCTCTTTGAATTATTTTGATATTATTTTATTATTTATGATATTGTTTTGGGATTATTTGAGTCGGGTTCAAATTTTATCTCAATCTGACTTGTAACGGGGACCCGGGGTAGTTTGACTCTAGTGGGACCCACACACTAGTTAGGCATGGCCCACATGATATTAATTTTAGTCCACATGATAGAAATATTTTAGTTAGAGGTTAGACTAATTATTATGGATAAGATTAGTGTGATTAGAGACTTTAGAATGACTAATTTAGCCCCAACCAATTAGCCCTTTCCTAATACTCATAGAATAGGTTAGTGGGGGCATTTTGGACCTTACCATAATAGGACAAATAGCTCCATATGGCCAGCCACTTTGGAAGAGGATAGGCTCAAGTTCATTTCATTATTCTCATCCACACTCTCTCTCTTGTTCTTCCCCAAATTCCTAGAGAGCAATTCCTAGCAATTTCTCCACCAAATCCTTCCATTTCGCCACCAAATCTTCTTCTTTCCTTCTCCATTCTAGCCAAGGAGGAAGCTACCCAAGTTTGGGAGGATTCGGAGCTCGTTCGTGTCCTTTTGGAATCTCTACGTGTCGGTGTCACTCCGGGAAGGCTTTTCTTCGATTCGATCTACCGGAAGGTATAAATCCCTTCTCCTTTTCATTTTCTCATGCATATAGGTCTATTTTGAACCCATAGGAATAACCCCCATGGTTGTATCTCTATTTGTGTCCATTTTGTGTCCATTTGGAGGTCATAGGAGTGTCCTTTGTGTTGTGGTTGTGTCCATGTGGAAAAACCCCAAATTTGGACACACTATGTGTTGTTGTTATGTATGAATGAATTATTACATGTTTAATCTCATATTTTTGTATTGGAGATGTGTTCTATAGTGTCTCATATATATATATATATATATATATATATATATATATATATATATATATATATATATATATATATATATATATATATATATATATATATATATTAGTGTAGAGAGTGAGTTCTTGATATATTATGTTATATACTTGTGTTCTTTTGTCTCAAACTACCCAAATCCGTCATGATTTTTATCCACGTTTTTAATTTCAGCCCTAACTTAGAAATGGCATAACTTCTAGCTCAAAGCTCGGTTTAATCTCCCATTTTTTTTAAAAGAAGCGTATTGAAGTTAGATTTCCAAAAACAAGTATTAATAGGTCTAATTCTTTCTGTAACTTTTTGGAAAATTATTTGAGTGTCAGCTGTACGAAAGACAAACGCGTTCTCGGTGTTTTCGCGATTCCGGGAGTTTCCGGAAACGAAAACGCGATCCGTTTGAAGTTTCGGAAAGCTAACACATAGATCTATAACATACTTTAATCCTAGATTTTAATTCATGCTAAGATAGTACAGTATTGATTATTAGTAGGAGTTACTATTCGGTATATGCATTTTGTGCACCCTTGTGTGTAATATAATGTTCTATTTGATTTCAACCCATGTTAATGTATATACATTATGTAATTAAATAGAGAATGCAAGCATGAGTAAATGTTTAAATAAATGATGTATGAGGTGTAAGTATCATATCTAATGTAAGCATGTATAAGTGTGGCTTGTAATGAATATGTAGGTTCCATAGTATGTAATGTATGGTGCATATAGTAGTGCAAGAGAATAAATGAATGAAGAATGAATACAAGCATGAATGTAATGTAATAATAGATGTAATGTATGCAATATACAAGTTAATAAGATGTAATGTTCTATGTTAACACAAATCCTATATTACCTCATGTACCCCCCTTACACTATGTTGACACTATCACACTTGACACATTGTTCACTTACACTTTGACACTCTTTGATATGTATACACTATGTATGCCCATTTAACCCTCACTTGCCCCTTTATCATGTTCACATACACACACATAGCCTCTTAAATAAGTATTTATGAATACAGTTAACTTAGCTATGTATGTATATTATATATATGTTAGCATACTGTGTTGTAATATATAAGTTTATATAACCATTTGAAATACCATGATTATAGACCTAATGTTGAATACCAATATAGCATGTGTATATATGTGTAGACATATATAGCTTAAAGTAATAGATTACCTAGTGTATATCCAATGTGAATTCTTGCCTATTTGAGTATTGAATAATTGCATGCTATATAGAGTTGGGTGTATGTTGGCTTGTATAGCCTTGTATTGATGTGTGCTTGCTAGGATAGTCTTGGTTAGGCCTAGTAAGACTTGCTGGGTTAGGACATGACCTAGTTTGACCTAGTTGATTAGTGCAGTTGACTAGTACAGTTGACCAGAGTTGACCAAGGGTTGACTTTGGCCTAGTTTGACCTAGATTCATGTAGTTTGCATTGTAGCTTTCAATTCTCTTGTATTTTACATATCATGAATCATATTACTCTGTTTAGGACATTGTGACTCTGGTACAGGCATCTGATATTACACTACTCTTTTCAGAGTAGCAGGCGAGTACATTCTCTGATAGTTCTCTCATTTATTTGTCAATTACTGTACTTCAGTTCTAGTTAACTGTATGTGATTCTCTGTTACAAATACGTATTTTTTATTTCTGAATCCATGTATGCGACATACATACTTACTTGTCTTACCGCTATTATTCGAATCACCATACGAATCACCATACGAATCACTATTCGAATCACCCTATTCGTATCTTCATGTTGGTTGGACTTTTATTCGATTGATGTGTCGGATTTTGGATTCATTTGTATTAGATAGGCGGGAAAATACTTGATTAGACATGTGAACATTCCCACTATTCGAACCATCCCCTGTGAATATATTCGAACGATAGCCATTCCACACCCGGCCAGGTGTGTGATGTGCCGGATTTACCCTTAGCCGTTTACATGTCTAACTAAGTATTTTAAAACACACTCGGAGAATTTATTCGAATCGTTGTTAGAACATTGTGAATCACTATTCGTATCACCTTATTCGTATCACCTTATTCGATTCACCTTATTAGAACAATGATTAGAATCACATTCGACTCATCTTATATTAGACTCACATTGGAATTACACTAGACTTATATTTTACCATCTGAACTCATTATGTTACTCTAGTTCAGCTAGATCTTATTCTACCGTCTTCGTTGCTACGATTCTTCTCTTGTTTAGTTATTTTCTTTCCTTGCACTTTATTTGTCTTTCTTACCATCACCTGAATATAAACTGCCATATTCATCAATACAACTGTCTATAACTGCTTTATAGTTCTCTGTCATTTACTTGGGTTTTCTAGATGAGATTGTGCTCGTTCCTGTCCTGACTGGACCTGTTGAAAATATTACAGATGACTGTCCTGAGGACGTTTGCCCTACTTGCCTTGGAGCAGGAGATGGCTTAGCTACCTTTGGCTCCGACACTCAGGAGTGATCGGGAGACTAGCTAGTAGACTTGGTTTAGTTTTCAGGTTTTAGAATTTGAATTGTAATAACTTGAGATACGAGTTTGTATTTGAGTTTGTTTGAGATATTATTATTTAGTAGTTTTTAAATGTTATTGTTAGTCTTTAGTTATAAACTTCTGTGTTATCTTATCGTGCTTAGACTGTGATTGAGATTTCATTATATCTATACTTGTCCTCCGTTCGGAGTTGAGATTATGACAAGTACATTATATAATTGTGTGAGTTGTTGATTAGATAGTAACCTAGGACAGCGTTCTACCGCCGACACTGTGGCGTAGGCTGGACGCTGTTACGTACTCGTACCCTCACAGTGGGTGCGGGTCGTGACAATAGTTTTGATGTAGCTAAAGTGTACTCTATATTGGATACTCTATATATTTTGAGAAGATGTATATAATGAAATGGAGAAATGTAGAATGGTAGCTAAAATACTCTATTTTGAGACAATAAAATGGAGAATGGTACTTTATATTACATTTCAATACTTTGTTGTGAATATGGTTCAAAGTGGTTGTTTTCGAATTGAATTGAGCAGCGTTTGGAATGTATAACATGCAGTATAGAGCGTTATAAATGTGATACAACGACCATATATAGCGGTTTTTCATAACTATCCATAACGCTTTGAAAATAAAACGTAGCAGAAATTCAACCAATTAATGACCGTTTTGGATGAATTATCTATAACGCTTTTAAAAACATTTATAACACCCGATTTCATAACGCTTGGACTGAAAAAAAACGTCATGGTTTGCAATTAATGACGCTTTTTAGCCGTCATTAAAAGATATTTTTGTTGTAGTGTAGATAAAGAAAATTCTCAACTGAGGTACAATAAGAAGTGAAATAATCAAAGTTAATAACTACCAGTCTCAACATCTCTAAAATATACAACTCTGAAATCAAGGACAACAACTAATCATGAAAAAGAAAAACAGTCTAAGCTATCTATACTAAGCAAGGTATCGTCCTCAGCAGCTGCCTGAACCTCCCCAGGGGTCCAGGTCGCGAGTGTCATCTAGGCAAGCTCCAAAGTAAGGGGTGCAGGATTCCTCATCATCCTCTGTAAAGTTTTCAACAGGTCCAGTCAGGACGGGAGCGAGCACAATACATCTCACGCAGATCATAACAGGTTAAAAAAATATAAACATGCAAGAGAGTACGATACATGAAACTGAAAGAAAGTACATGATGTAAATAGAGAAAGAACTGTAATAGAAATATCTACTATAAGTAGAGAGCTTCCAGTGACTAGTGATTTAGAGTACTAAGTCGACATGTGAACGGCTTGATTTGCACATGAATATACTAAAGAGGCGCACATGGTTATACTACTTTGGAATTGTTCACATGACTATTTATACTCCCCCATACCCCAATCAATACACAAGGATCCAGACAAGTTATGTTACACACATGATTTTCACATAAAAGCCCATAAATGGGTGCACATGAAGTATACATGAGGGCTCATAAATGAGTGCACATAAAGTTCACATGGGGGCCCATACATGGATGTACATGAAATTCACATGAAGGCTCATAAATGAGTGCACATGAAGTATAGGTTATACATGAGATACATGGGAAACATGACCGAACATGATAGCACATAAGAGTACACGAGCATGCATGAACGAGCATGAAACACATGAGAAATATGAATAACATGAAAGCGAGGAATACATGATGTACATAAAACATACGACATGATGTATATGATGCTCCCGAGAGGGATAACATCTCAATGTAAGGATCCATATAGTACCAATCCGTGATAATATCATGACAGCATCAAATAAGGTAAACTAGAGCAGAAATATAATTCTAAGCAAGTTATGAAATAGTTAGAGAATGTACTCGCCTGGTATCTGAATATCTGAAGTAAATGTACTGTCCGAGATGAGGTACCTGACTCCTAGTTAGAACAACACAAGTCAAGATGTATACAGGGGATGATAATCGTAATCTACAATGCACATGCATGATGTCTACGTCAAACTAGACTAAAGTCAACACTTGGTCAACTACACTAGTCAAACTAGGTCAACTAGGCCACTCCTAACCCCAGCAAGTCTCATTAGGCCTAACCAAGCCTAGTCTAGCAATCACACACCAATCACAAGGCTATACAAGCCAACACAACAAGTTATATATATAATGTATATATAGGCATTCAATATAGGCACCCTATATTAGGCTTACAATATTAGGCATTCATCAACTATATATAGTACATAACATTTATGTACATACATGCATTCATGTGCATAGCCCTACATACTAACATATATATATACATGCATAAATACATATAGATTCATGATACACATATTATTATACATTATGACATATATATAATATATATATTTATATATATATATATTTTTTTTTTATATATATATTTATATATATATATATATATATATATATATATATATATATATATATATATATATATATATATATATATATATAAAGTGGGAAAGGCCACAAGTGTGTATGTGAATAGGGTGTCAAGTGTATAGAAGGGTCACTTACATGACAAAAGGACTATGTGTATACAAGGAAAAAGGCTACATGTTTTCAGTTAACAGGGGTTTAGTGTGTATATATGATATGGTACATGTGTGTGTATAATTGAACATATAAATCAATGTGTGAAAGAAAACCCATTCTCAGATTTGTGGTGTGTGAGTGATATATATATATATATATATATATATATATATATATATATATATATATATATATATATATATATATATATATATATACATATATATATATATATATACATATATATATATATATATATATGTATTTTATATATATATATATATATATATATATATATATATATATATATGTATGCATATATATATATATATATATATATATATATATATATATATATATATATATATATATATATATATATATAAAGTGGGAAAGGCCACAAGTGTGTATGTGAATAGGGTGTCAAGTGTATAGAAGGGTCACTTACATGGCAAAAGGACTATGTGTATACAAGGAAAAAGGCTACATGTTTTCAGTTAACAGGGATTTAGTGTGTATATGTGATATGGTACATGTGTGTGTATAATTGAACATATAAATCAATGTGTGAAAGAAAACCCATTCTCAGATTTGTGGTGTGTGAGTGAACCAATGTGGTTCCCAGGAATAGTTTAACATAGGGGACAGTCTCAGGTTAATCAATTTGGTTTGCAGGTTTTGAAATCATTCAAAAATCAGAGAACACATATAACTGTCCTCAGTTTTAATGGTTCCAGAAATTAGAAAACCCAATATCAACAAGGTTCATGAATCTTATTGCAACTTAGACTCAGTTCTCCTAATCACCCAAAATCAAGTATCAACTAATCAAAACCAATTTCTCATTTTCCAACCCATCTCAGGTTTTCCTATTGAAAGTTTCAAACAATTAGCTAACAGTGCAAAGATTAGGGGATTTGAGTGAAAGGCAAACTTAGGAATTAGTGTACATAACCTCAGTTTTATGAGTGAGAACAAAACAGTGTGACAGGAATTAGAATAGAGGGTGATGTGTGTGTGAGAGTGTACATGTGTAACAGTAGGGAAAATCAGTGCTGATATGTGTATAAATAAGTGGCCTGTGTGTAGAGTGTGTGTTGCAGTGATAGGAATTTGTGTGTGTAGCATATATGTGTACAGAATTTAGTTGAGGATGTGATAAATCAGTGCATCCATGTTTCAGGATTGTGTAATAGCAGTGGATAAGTCAATACGTTTCAGGATTTAATGTGTGAATGGAAGAGGGTATGAGTGTGTTCAGTTAGCTGTTTATTTTCAATAAAACCCAATGCAATATAAAACTAAATTCTTTACCATGAACAACCCTAGCATTCCAAACTGACCACAGATGTGTACAGGTGAAACCACATTTGAATTAACACACCAATCAGTCGAACATGCATTAAATTCAGGAAAAATTAGAAAATAAATTCTTAGGAATTCATGTTACAAATGACAGTTAGCAGTTAACAGTCAACAGTAATCCATTCCAATCCCAAAACTAATTCAAATCCTATCATCCAATCCCAAGTCAAATCATTCAACTCAATATTGTAATAATCTAGTACATGTGTACATAAATTAAACATGTTAGTCAAACATCTAGTTTCAGTTTAAACTGGAATTAAATCTAGAATTAACTAACAGTGTAAATTTTAGGAATATCAGTCAACACACTTAACAGTCCAACCCATATTCGAATTTCCCCTTCTTGTGTTAACATCAACCCAATTCATGAATTCTACCTTAACTGTAAACTGATACATGTGTGGGTGAATCTCACATGGCAAAATAACTTCAAAAAAATTAGTTCAAAAGAAAACGAATTTCAGAAATCACACACTGAAAATGTGAATCAGTAGAATAGGGAAATTAGTAACTCGACATTCAAAACATGTTAATTTTACACTTAAATGGTTAGTAATGATACTAGAGTATGTGCACGTGTCCACCCATTTATCTCGTGTCCAAAAACTGGACACAAAGTGTCAAATTTTAAAATAGAAAAAATTATCTAAACTGGCAGTGAGGACTGCCTCGTACAGCCATGTCGAGTCCAATAGGACTCGACACACAACACGAGAAGGGTCGTGTCTGTGTCCCATGAAAGAGTGGGTCTAGGGCTACACAAACATCACCCTGAATCGTGTCCTCGTGGTGACAGGACACGACACGAAGTGCGTGTCAGTGTGGTTTTTCCGCTCGTGTACAGTATGTGCGTGATCTGTGCAAGATCTAGAACTTCCTCGATACTCAATCATTTCACCCGAAAATTAGTGGGTGGCCTGACAGTCATGGCCCCCACAAGCACACCAAATTTGGTGTGCCGAAGTGTCATGCACAATGAGATAGGGGGCTCGAACAGCAGGGCATGTGTGCCGTGTCTCGTGTAGTGAGTATGTATCCATTTTGGACACGGACACAGCTCGATATGAGCTCAGAGCTTGGGGGTTCGTAAACACACATCAAGGGCTTCCTAAATATGTAATTTGTTTTAGAAAATATAAAGGTTTAATCCACTCAAGCATTTCATCAAACACCTACATACGCATCATGATACGTGTCCGATACGGACACCAAACGGACACGAAATCCACCCAAACTCTAGGGACAGCTAGAGGACTCTTAGGGCTAGCCTAATATGCAAAGAAATCGGAATTAAAATACAATTTAAGGGGTTTTACCTATAGGTGAAAATTGCAAGAAAAAGCCTCAAATGGGGGGTGTTCTCCTTGATAGCCAAATGCTCCAATTTGGTTCAAACCTGAGATTTCCCTCCATGAACATGAAATAGAGCTGGATTAGGAACTAATGCAAAAGACTAGAGTAAAAAATGAATTAAAATGAAGAAACTAGGGCTTGGAGAAGAAATAACATTACCTCTTTCTTCAATTTGTTGAAATCTCAATAAAGAGGCAAGAACAATCAATGAGGAGATTATTTATAGGGGGAATAGCCCTAGGTGGCTGGTCATAAAGTGTAAGTTAGGGTTAGGGTTGAGTCTAATGAGTTATGGACCTATTTGCACTAGTCATGGAACCAAATTCTAAGTATCAAGCCTATTGACCAATTCACTAAGCCTTCTATTAAAGTCTTGATTCCTACATGACTAACTTAGATTGACTTAAATTGGACTAGGTTCTCACCATGCTAATCAAGTCACCTTAACTAGAGTCAACATCTAGGTTAGTCTCTTAAGTCACAACTAGTAAAAGTCAAATCAACAATCGTCAATCCAATAAATAAATAAATAATTCTAATAAGTCAAAATGACCAAATTATCCCTAGGCTAAAAATGATAATTAGATATTCAAAATCACATGGTTAGGCTCTAGGACAGACAGTCTCTACGGTTTTACTAGCTGCACATCAAAATCACAAGTCATGATATTTAAATAGTTTTAAAATGATTAAAAATCACCAAAAATCATATTATTATTTAAATATCATAATTAAATAAATTAAAATACAAAATTTCAAAATTATCCTTATTTAGAAAATTGGGTGTTACACATAGCGACGTCTAGAAAAGACCTCGCTAAACGACGCTATAATTTAATTAATTAGCGACGCAGAAATTAAACGTCGCTAATCGTCGCTAAAAATAATAATATAGTGACGTATACCGACTTTCCAGCAACGTTATATTTTGTTGTACTAAATAAAGTCGCAATATGTCGCTGATAGTAGCTAACAGTGACGTATTACGACGTAAATTTATTACGTCGCTAAGTTGCCAAAAAGTAGTGACGTTTTACCTTTGCATCGCTAACTGTGTCGCTGATATGACATATTTTGGTAGTGACAAGAAGAAAAGCTTGTACATGTCCTTAAGGAGCACAAGACGGCTATTGGTTGGACAATTGCAGATATAAAAGGAATTATCCCGTCTAGATGCATGCAGCGCATCTTACTTAAGGAATGAGCAAAACCATCCCGTCAACTGTAAAGAAGATTAAACCTACCCATAATAGAGGTAGTAAAAAAGGAGATCCTAAAACTTCTTAAAGTTGGAGTGATCTATCCTATTTCAGATAGCCAGTGGGTTAGTCTAGTACAAGTGGTTCCTAAAAAGACCGAAAGTCGTGAATAATTAGAATGATGAGCTAGTTCCCACATGTATCCAGAATGGATGGCAGGTTTGTATAGATTACAGAAAATTAAATGTTGAAACTCGCAAGGACCACTTTCCATTACCTTTTATTGATCAAATGCTTGAAAGATTAGCAGGTCATACTTACTATTATTTTCTTGATGGTTATTCAGGTTATTTTCAAATTCCAATTGTTCCTAAGGATCAAGAAAAGACAACTTTTATATGTCTGTTTGGAACTTTTGCATATCGTCGCATGCCATTTGGTCTTTGCAATGCCCCAGCCACTATCTAAAGGTGTATGGTTAGCATATTTTTAGACTATGTTGAGCATATTATAGAAGTATTTATGGATGATTTCACAGTTTATGGAGACACTTTTGATAAATGCTTGAATAGCCTTACACTTATTGTCCAAAGATGCGTAGAAACTAATCTTGTGTTAAACTCGGAAAAATGTTATTTTATGGTTGAACAAAGTATAGTTTTGGGTCATATTGTTTCATCTTAGAGAATTGAGGTAGATAAAGACAAAATTGATATTATTCAATCTTTACCATATCCCACTAGTGTGCGGGAAGTTCGTTCTTTTCTTGGACATACAGGTTTTTATCGAAGATTCATCAAAGACCTCTCCAAAATAGCATTACCCTTGTGTAACTTTTGAATTCGATGGGGCATGTAAAAAGGCATTTGATACACTAAAGAAAATACTGACTTCTACCCCAGCTATCCAACCCCTTGACTGGAACGTGCCTTTCGAGATAGTGTGTGATGCAAGTGATTATGCAGTAGGCGTTGTATTTGGTCAAAGGATTGGAAGAGCATCTCGCACAATTTATTATGCTTCAAGAACTTTGAATGATGCTCAGAGAAATTACTCTACAACTGAAAAAGAACTTTTAGCTGATGTTTTTACTTTAGAAAAATTTTAATCTTATTTGCTTGGTACTAAAATTATTGTATATTCTGATCATTCAGTTATTCGTTATTTGACGATGAAAAAAGAGGCAAAACCAAGATTAATCCGACGGATACTTCTCTTGAGTGAATTTGATTTGGGGATTAAAGACAAAAGAGGGACAAAAAATCATGTTGCAGATCATTTAAGTTGTTTACTTCATGTGGAGGATGAACTTCATATGCAAGAAACATTCCCTGATGAGCAATTGTTTGCTGCAAGTGCGATATTACTTTGGTATTCAAATATTGTAAATTATTTTGTTACTAATATGTTTTCTCCAGGTTTGTCAAAGCCTCAAAGAGATCAGATCAAAATGATGCCAAATACTATGTGTGGGATGACCCAAACCTGTGGAAGCATTGTGCAGATCAAATAATAAGAAGGTGCGTTCATGAAAATGAAATTATTTCAATTCTTACCTTTTTTTCATGCTTATGCATATGGAGGACATTTTGGAGCTAAGAGGACGACAAGAAAAGTATTAGAATGTGGTTTCATTGGCCATCTTTATTTCGTGATTCATATTCTCGTTGTAAAACATGCAACAATTGCCAAAAAACAGGTAATATATCTCAAAGGAATGAAATGCCATAAAATTTGATACTATTTTGTAAAAATTTTGATGTTTGAGGCATCAAATTCATGGGACCGTTCCTTGTATCGTTTGGTTATGTTTATATTTTGCTTGCTATTGATTATGTGTCAAAGTAGGTAGAAGCTAAATCTACCAGGACTAATGATTCTAATGTTGTTTCAGATTTTATCAAGTCCAATATATTCTCCAGGTTCGACATTCTGAGAGCCTTAATAAGTGATCGAGGTACTCACTTTTGCAATCGAACCGTAGAGACCTTGCTGAGAAAGTACCATGTGATGCACAAGGTGTCAATTGCCTATCATCCACAAACTATTGGACAAGCGGAGGTATCAAATAGAGAGATCAAGTCCATTATTGAGAAGACGATCAATCCACGTATAAAATATTGGAGTTTGTACTTGGATGATGCTTTGTGGGCGTATAGAACTACTTACATGACGCCTATTGGTATGTCACCATACCGGTTGGTGTTTGGGAAGCCGTGCCATCTTCCTGTTGAGTTAGAACACAAGGCTTATTGGGCTATCAAGAGCCTCAATATGAAGACATATGAAAATGGAGAACATAGGAAGTTACAACTACAAGAGTTGGAGGAAATTTGCAATGACGCCTATGAGAATGCTCGAATTTACAAAAAGAAAATGAAGGCGTTTCATGACAAGATGATATCTAGGAAGTAGTTTCAAGTTGGTCAAAAAGTCTTATACCAGTCACGACTTCGTCTGTTTCCGGGTAAATTGCGTTCTTGTTGGAATTGACCTTTTGTTGTTACTAATATTTTTAATCATGGTGCAGTTGAAATTCAAAGTTTAGCAACTTCTAAAGTGTTCAAGGTAAATGGCCAAAGGCTCAAGATTTTCTATGAAGGTTTCAAAGTGGAGAATGTGGATGAATTCAACCTTGAGGATCCAACTGATTGAAGGACGACACATCCACGACAATAAACATAGGCAACCCAATTGGAGTTTGTTCTTATTCTTGCATTTTTTTGCCTCTTTTTTTTGCATTTAGCCTTACATTGGGGACAATGTCAGTTTAAGTGTGGGGAAGGGAATTTAAATTATTTTAAGCAGTTTTAGTTTTTTTATTTCAAAAAAAAATAAGTTTTGTTTTTTTGTGGTTTTCAATAAAGTTTTAGTTTTTTATTTCAAAGGAAAAAAGAATTTTGTTTTTTTTTGTGGTTTTCAAAAATTTTAGTTGTGTATGTCATGAACAAGATTGAACTAAGTTTGAAAATTTCATAACATGATTGAATAAGTACTCTTTTTCAACTTAGAATTAATTAGTCTATCTATTTTCCTTAATGATGGTAGTGATTAAATTTGGTAGACAAAAGTTGGTGAGATTTTGAGCCTTTAGACTGACACATTAGTCTCACTTCTTCCATAGATTTGTTTCTCTAGAACTTGCTTTCATTCTCTTCAAGGTCACATCGACACATGCATACATGAACATGATTAAGGCCATTTTTTTTATGCTACTTTAGCCAAATAGCCTACCCTAAAATTATTTGTCCTTCGGTTGTACCCCTTTGAGCCTTATTGCTTTTATTTTTGTGAACCCACATTACAAGCTTTAACCTGAAGAAGAAGAAAAATCCTTACCCAGGCCAAAAAACTAGTGGAACTATGATATGTATGGGTTTATAAGAAATAAGTGTGGAGGTATCTGAATTTCTAGTTTGGCTAAATATTTTTATTTTCAAATTCTTGAGTTCCATCATGATTCAAAAAAAATGAAAAAAATAAAAAAAAACATGAAAAAAAGAGAAAAAAAAGAAAGAAAGAAAAAGTAATAAAAAAATGATGGAGGAAATTACTTTTGATAACCATTTTCATAATTCTTCCTAAAACTCCAATAAAGAGGTATGTTGAATGCTTTGAAGTCAAATTGAAGAAGCTGCTGAATGAGGTGATTAGTTTTACATGTTTTATACATTTTGCTTTAGTTAAATTATTTTTGCTCCACTAGTTTTGATGGTTTTTGAGCTACACTCCCAAATATATCCTACCTTGATCCTAAGTCTCATTACAACCCATAAAAAGTCCTTATAATTTCTGTTATACATGTAGTCCCAGTGGTGGAGAATGAGAGGATATGCAAGCTTTTGGTAGATCATTTCTTTTGGAATGAATTTGAGCAAAACACATACCCTTCAAATACATGAGAGTTGAGTGTTTATTCCCATGAGGGTCTACCAATTTAGTTTACTCTACCTTCAAGTGAAAATACTTACTAAGCAATTAGAAGTTGTCGAAGAATATATTTTAATTATATGTTATGAGTTTTGAAGAGCTTGGTTATTCTTTATTTATGGCATTGCAACCTAGATTTTTGTTTTGAAAAATAAATAGAGTTTTGTCCGAGGACGAACAAAAGTTAAGTGTGGGGGTATTTGATGAGAACAAAAAATATTATATTGTATCCCTTAATGTCTAACATTTTATGCTCATTTAATGACTAAAGGTACTCATTATATTTATATTTTGCTTTATGATGCAATTGGAGACACAAAGTACAAAATGGAGCTAAATTATAATTTTGGACAGTTTTGACACCGTTTACCAACATAGGCATAACTTTCTCCTCCGAAATGCAATTGAGGTGACTTAAAAAGATTTTGAAAGACAAGTGTCATCTCCCTATTTTTCCAAAATATGTAAACGACTATATTTCTGTATTTGGAGGATTTTAAATTTTGGGTATTCTTAAAATTTTATTTATTTTCTGGACTTTGGTTAGCCTTAATTGTTTAGGCATGACATTTGATTATCGTCTCTATTTAATAGTTATTATTATTATTTTATTATTGTTATTAGGGGTTAACATGGCTGGCCTTGATTAAATTGTTTTTATTATTATTAATTATCATCATCATTGTCATTATTATTATTATTATTGTTATTATTTAAATCCTAAATATCTAAACCTCCCCCATCTCTCTCTAACCTAACTCTCTCTCTCTCTCTCCCCCTTCCCATGAAGCAGCCGCCCCTCCCCCACTCTCTCTCTCCTGTACTCTCCTCTCTCCCGCTCACTCAGCACCCCTCCCCAAGCTCAGCTCCCTCTCCCCTTCACCCGAGCCCCCTCACCCGAGCTCCCTCTCCCCCACACTACGATCGCCACCGCCGGCCGCCTGCACCACCTTCACCACCACCATCATCGTCGCCGTCGCCGTTCCTCCATGGCCTCCTCCGCCGCCCTCACCCACGTGCGCCGCCTCCACTTCCGCCGTGGTCACCCCGCCTCCAGTCACGACCACCGCCTCCAGCCCCATGGCCTCCGCCCCCTTCTCCTTCCTCCTCTCGCCGTGGCGCGGATCATCGCCGTGAGCCTCCTCCAGCGGCGCCGCCTCCTTCTCCTCCTCCCTCTCCTCCGCCGCAGCCACTGCTGCCGCTGCTGTCGTCTTTCGTCCCCACCGGCGGCGACCAGCCCCGACCTGGCCGAGCACCCCCTCGGTGAGCTCCTCCTCCCCTATCCCTCTGTCCTCCCTCCGCTGGTGGTCTGACCCGACCTGGCCGAGCTCCTCCGTTCTCTCTCTCCCCCTTCCTTGGGCTGTGAGCTCCTCGGGGAGTGAGCCCCTCGATCGGCGTACCTCGGGCAGCGTGCTGCCTCGAGCAGTGCGCTGCCTTGTGCAGCGTGTCACCTCGGGCAGCGCACCCTCGGTTGGTGCGCTTCCTCGTTCCTCGTGTTTTTGGGTTGTGTGCACCTCGGTGTACGTGTCGCCTCATTTTGCGTAAACCTCGGTCTACGTGTTGCCTTGGGCAGCGGGACGCCTCGAGCCCCGCGCTGCCTCGGGCACCGTGCCATCTTGATTTGAGCGTTGTCTCGGTTTTCGTGCCCGGCCTTTATGTCCACCTCGATTTGCGTGCTCGCTCCGATTTGCGTGTCGCATTGGTCTTTGTGTTGTCTCGATTTGCGTGCATGTCTCGATTTGCGTGACGCGTGATTCGTAGACCATTCTGATATCCGTGATTTTCTCGATCTACGTGTACGTCTTGATTTACGTGCACATTTCCCCCTGTTCGTCTTGATATTCGTGTTCTCTCGATTCTCGTACGCGTCTCGATATACGTGCGTGTCTCGATTTGCGTGCCCGTATCGATCCGCGTACCTCGGTTTCCGTGCCAGATCCCTGCACTGCTTGCGGGACCCACACGGTATAGCCTTCTGCCATCTCTTGTGATTATTCTATTATTTTATTATTTGGTGATGATGATTATTTATTGTGTGTTCTGAGGATCTCGATTGGCGTACTAGCTTGGATCGCGACTGCCGAAGACTTGCTTACCTAGCCGAGCCCTCTAGGCAAGTATCCCTTGCTCATCGACGGCTCTTGCCCTCTCTCTCCTGGAATTTTATTGCATTTAATTAATTTGTACTTGTAAATTTTATTATCATGATTAGTGTAGCTTAGCAGTAGAACTGCCATGATAACATAGGATAGTTTGGCCCGATACCGGGATAGACCGTATCGGACAACTTGGATGGGTCATCCACACCTCCGAGGACACGAGCACGACTCACATGTATGGATTGTCCCCATATGCCCCGTGTCCGACTCGCGGTCGGGTAGCGGCTTTGGCTGACCTTACTTGAGGCTGTGATTGATTGTGCGTGGGTTAGATTTATGGACATGTGTTGTAGTGCGCCCTGCGAGGCGGTTGTTTTATATTATGCATGTTGGCTTGGCGCCCAGTACGCATTGTAGCGCTGCTGGAAGCCGGGACTTAGTGGTCTCGGGTTCGATTGGTTTCTAGTACGCATCGTAGTGCTGCTGGAGGCCGAGACTTAGTGTTCTCGGCTATCGACTTGTTTCCAGTACGCATCGTAGTGCTACTGGTAGCTGAGACTTAGTGTTCTCAGCCTGCGAGCCTGCGACTGTGATTTTACGGCGGGTTGCGCCGAGTGGTTTTAGCCCCAATTTGCTGGGAGCTCCCGTCCAGAATACAGAGGAGACTCTGCCGGATTTTTCCAGAATTCCCGATCGGGAATTTGGTTCGAAGGATTGGGCAGAACCCTTCCTTTGGTTTGCTGGACTGGGCTCGTACATGTCTTGGTATAGTATATCTGATCCCATTGCCTGCCAGGTAGACTCCCGACTAGATTAGTCGCCTAGCGTCTTGACATGTCTTGTCCGTCGAATAGCGTAAGGAGAGCGGTTCCACTCGGGAGACGGTCTGCAACCCTGGTCCTTGTTTGGTTTAAGGGTTGTGGATTTGCTCCAGAACGGTCCCTGTAATCCTTGCCACTTCCGACGGCATTTATTACCGGACTCTTGTCCCCTGACCCTTCATCCTAGGGGTTGTCCTCGTCTGCCAGATAGAGCTGACAGTTGTCCTATGTATTGGGAGATGTGACTTATGGATATGACTGAGGATTGAGTAATATGGAGAGTACGATCTTGGGATATTGACTTGGTGGATCTATGTGGATTCTTGGATTTTGGTGATTTCGAATATTTCGTGGAACGAGGAAAATATCGAGGGCATTATTATATGATTTTTACTCGACTTCCCAAACGCCCAAAACCTGGTATCTTTGTGTATTCCGGTAGTTGGAAAACCTGGTTGATTGCTGTGTCTTGGTAGTTGAGGGGCTTGTTTTCTAGTGGCTTGTGATCATTGACTTGGAGGATTCTTGTGAGTCAGAGGGCCTAGCATTGTTAGGGGAATGAGCTTGGTACTTGGTGGTTGTCTTTATTGACGTGATATTCACTCCATCATGGATGGGAGACTCTTGCTAGATTGATCTGGTGGATGGACCGACTTGATGATTTGAGGTGTAGGTTCCCATGTGTACTTGACAGGCTATTATAGTAGAGATCGTGATCTTGTACCCGACTCGATATCCATGTCACGATTTGGGCATGTGACTTCTTGTGACTGATAGGTTTGACCTTGTTCCTGGTGTTACACGATGACCTGGACCTGTCTTGATTCTTGATAGTGGCCCGTCGAGGCGCACTCCTGACTAGCACTCTGGACATGACGAGTAAACCTGACATGTATATCTTGATTCCTGATAGTGGCCCGTGGTGGCGCACTCCTGACTAGTACTCTTGACATGGCATGTTTACTCTTGATGGCTGTTGCGACAGCCAGTCCTGACTTGCTCACCATGACCCCGTCTTGACACCGTGGTTGATTTCTCTTGATTGTGCTTGTATAAGCCACCAGTCCAGTCTTGTCTTGCATCATGTCTAGGACATGGATCCCTGAGTACCACGGTCAGGGATCCATAATGAAACTAACTAGGCTAATAACTAGATTAATCATGTAGTTCATGGGGACTTCCCAGTGACCTGTTGCTTGTCTGGCCCTGGCCCTATGTATCTATATATATACTAGGGATTTGTTGCTATCCGTCGAGAAGAGCGCATTCCCAGCCCTCCGTCGAGTGTGGCACTTTTTTAGGGCACATGTATCTTACTGCAGTGTGCCTGCTATATCTATCTTTTTCTTTTGCTGGGACCATTCGGGTAGTAGCAAGCAGGAGCTGGACTTTGAAGTCTCAACTGCATCTTGTTAGTAATTAGGCCTGTGATAACCCTAGTTAGTTAATAATAGCAAGCCGTAGGCATTGTGTGGCCGCTTGTCCTTCTGTGTTGTTTGGCTTGTTGCCTGCTAGCCAGCTGATATTGATTCCAGCTGGCAATGCAGGTGTTAGTGGATGTTAGGGAGATTATGATTGTGTTAGCTTCACTATACTTGTGGATTGTTATCGTGCGTTGGAACCGCACGATCCCTTACCTTTATTTACTGTTTTTATATGTTATTCTTGTCATATTTTATCCTGCTGGTTTTCTTCGCCCGTCCTTGAGCCTTCCTTTCTGGTACTTGCTACGGTTGGCCTGACCAACCCTGGATTGTTCCCAGATTGTCTGAGACCGACCCGGTGGATCTTCCAGACTTGACTTGGAGGGTGTGCTTCAGTTCCAGACCATGCTAGGAACTGTAGGGAGGTATACTTGTCTACATTATTATCCTGTAGTGTAGATTCCAGATTTTCATATGAGTATTTCCTGTTTTTCATATGACTATCTCTCTTGATATTGTTTCATTGTGATTTACCTGTGGATATGAGATCGGATTTAGGCCATAGATTGATTGCTTGCTAGGATACCCAACCAGATTGGACAGCCGTCATCACCGTATAGCGTATTCGTACCTTATACGGTGTAGCTGGCCGTGTACGTCCCCGTATTCCGGAACT
Source organism: Iris pallida (assembly GCA_029216955.1). NCBI lineage: Eukaryota > Viridiplantae > Streptophyta > Magnoliopsida > Asparagales > Iridaceae > Iris > Iris pallida. The sequence goes on along the minus strand of JANAVB010025196.1, from coordinate 34,000,684 downwards.
GGGGCGTTACATGGTTTTAGTGGTGGTGTGCTTCAGTTCCAGACCATGCTAGGAACTGTGGAGAGGTATACTTGTCTACATTATTATCCTGTAGTGTAGATTCCAGATTTTCATATGAGTATTTCCGGTTTTTCATATGACTATCTCTCTTGATATTGTTTCATTGTGATTTACCTGTGGATATGAGATCGGATTTAGGCCATAGATTGATTGCTTGCTAGGATACCCAACCAGATTGGACAGCCGTCATCACCGTATAGCGTATTCGTACCTTATACGGTGTAGCTGGCCGTGTACGTCCCCGTATTCCGGAACTGGGGCGTTACAACAAGGCAAAGAGCTACAACTTCCATATTTTGAGTTTTTCGAGATTCAGGCTGCATTATGGACGGAAGCAGGCTTAAAGTTGGGTCGAAGATGTTATGAACAAAAATAGGAATGAAAATAACTATTTTCCTACTTGTTTTATGACTTAATTTTGTTTGTTTGAGAAGTTATAACTTTTAGAGGATTTGTGGGAAGATATTGTGGGCTTCAAACAACTAATTTAGGGTGTATAAAAGGGGTAGAAATCATGAGAAAAGGAAACCACAACACACAACTCTTCTTCTTCTCCGACTTTTTTTGAAGTTTTGATGAACATGTGCGGCTAAAAGTCTTGTTGGTCGAAGAAAACTCAAGCCTTGGAATCAATAAACTTGTGAGATCTAAATTATTTTTACATGTTTGATTTATACTTTGAATATTGAATGCTTTTCTATGCCAATTTTCATGATCGTTTTGTTTAATTACTAGGAGGCTTATGAGTTTATTATTCATTCCGATCTACTGCTAAATTAGATATCAAATCCGTAATTGTTGATGTTTCTAATTTGTGCAGCAACCAATATTTAATGAACTGCTTTGTTTAATTAGATTTTAGGAGAAAAAATTTTGACAAAACTAAATGCAACCGCTTGTGCTTGTGTTGTTTTTCTTCATCGATCTCTTGGTTCTTTAAGAAATTGCTAGATTAAATCTTCAATAGTTGTTTTGGATTATTTAGTAATTAAAGTTAATTAGATCGCTTGTTTTTAATTAACTAAGCCTAACAGAGATAGGAAGATACTTCCAACTGTGAATATTCAAAGTATGAGTTAATTTTTGCTTGCATCGATGATCAATTTTAATATTCCAATGGTGAATGTTGACTTAGACCAATATTTGTTCCTTTGATTGATTTAAATACTTTAATTACTTTTTAGGTCTTCTTAAATTTGCTTTTATTAAATTCAATTCTCTCCCCCCCATCCTTGTCCACATTGTATAAAAGTATACTAATTGCTCTCCATGGGATCGATCCATACTCTCACTACCATAAATAATTTTAAGAGAAAATATTTTATTTTTGGGTGCCTGTAACAGCACACCAGAATCCTCCAAGGAGTTTAAGATTAACAACTAATACAGATTGTTGTATCTTTTACACTTTGATTGTACAGTAATCACGATAGTGGTAGCTTTAATATTATGTTTCTGGAATCACAAATCTTGTTACATGTATAACGTACTCCACATTTACGATGTTGAAGATAAAAGAAAATCTTCCTCTTCTAATTAGTAAATTGCTCATCGTCAAACTTTTCAAGCTTTGAAAGCTAGTGTCGAGAAGACTTACATGAGCATCCATCTTGGGATTTTATGAGATTTTTGTCGACTTTGTGAGTCACAAGAATCTTACTTTGAGATTGTTGTAGATATAATTACAAAAATTTTGTCAAAGTCTGTAAAACTTAACCACAAACGGTTATAAGACAAAATTAAGCTTGCTAAATGTTAAAAATAGCTAAGCAGAATGATTTGTTGAAAGAAGAAAGCAGTAAAAACTATTATAGAGCTCACAAATAAGATTAGTTGAGAAGCCTGCTACGATGGTCAGAACTACCGTTGCGCAAAGCGAAATTCGATCATCTATGTTAATTCACTCCCAGGAACCAGCAAGTCCCAATTGCATTGAGTTGCAAACGAACTTATGGAACACTCTCATTGTCATCTCCTTTCGTAAGAGTTTATTTGTTGGTGGACCAACTGTTGGAGTCTAGTCTAGATTTAGATGTCCATAATTGGTGTTGTGTTATTTTAGATATAATAAAATTCTTTTTTTAGGGCTCCAATTTAGGAAATCTTATTATAAACTAAAATAGAACATTGATGGAATATTTTAGGTATAGTAGGATCCATATTTTATTCATATTTAGAAAATTCTATTATGACCTAAAATATGACTTTCTTATCCTATATATGGGGTGAGGGTAGAGGCACAAAGTATAGCACAAAGTTGAGATTCGAGGTGCTCGTCTATAAGGGATCTAAGAGAAAGCCCGTACTTTACTCTTAGAACTTCGTCATACAAGATAGAAGGAAAAACAGATCTAATCGAGGAGTCGTCAACTTCGGTTAAAGAGATTGCTACGGGTTGGTTAGCGATTTCAATTGTAATCTCTTTCTTTTCTTTTTGAGTGTGGTAAGGGGGTGAACCTATTAGGGCAAAGGGTTCAATATTATTTTTGTCAATCTTCTAATTTTAATTGAGTTATAGAGATTGGGATTTGTCTAGGTGACATAGTCACCGCTATGTGCTTGTCTTTATTTGTGCTTCGTGTCCGTTAGATAGAGGTTGGTTATTTCATGTGGGTTGGCTTAAGTTTTTGCTGCGACAATGTCTTAGATTCGATATCGAAGCGCAGGAGGCCGGGTCTGATTCCCAACATCTGGTATCAAAGCGACGTTTGTTCGTTCTGGTCTGTACCAACATCTGGAACAGATCAGAGCTTTTAGGGTTCTGGCAAACATGTCTATGGAGAAGATGAATATTCGTATGATCACCTTCACAGGTAAAAATAGGCCAATTTAGAAACCAAGGATGGAGGATCTACTCTGGTGCAAGGACTTGTATGGTCCGTTAAAGGGCTATAGCATTAAGCCATCGAACAAACTGCAAAAGACTGAAAACGACTGGATCAAAAGGCCGTTGGATTCATGCGTCAATGGCTGGATGACTCGGTGTTTCACCATGTGTCCATGGAGAGTTCGACAAAAGCATTATAGGAGAAGCTATATTCTTTGTACAAAAGGAAGACGGTTGGCAACAAGGAGTTTCTTGTTCGCTAACTCGTTAATTCGAAGTACATTGAGGGTGCTTCGGTGGCACAATATCTGAATAAAGTTCAGGGTATCATCAATCAGCTTTCTGCAATAAAGATGGCGATTGATGATGGGCTTCAGGCCCTACTGCTTTTGTGTTATCTATCGGAAAGCTAGAAGACGTTGGTGGTGTCGATAAGAAACTCTACACCGGATGGAGTTATCACGATTGAGGTAGTCAAAAGTAGCTTGTTGAATGAGAGGATCGCACAAGCAAGTTGAGTCGTCGTAGGAGTCCGCTATGGTGGCTTTCCATGGAAAGGAACGACTCAAGTCACAGGTGAGGACACGGAAGAGTTCTTAGGATCTTGCGATTGTGGACTGCAAGAAGGACTGCTATATCTGTGGCAAAAGGAGTTATATCAAAAGGAACTGCATGAAGCTCAAAGATGAGAAGGCCAAAGGTGTAATGTCGCGCTCCACGCGAGAAATTTGGTTGGCTTATTAGATGTGATCAAAACGTTGGACCGAGACTTGTATCAAAAATTAAGAGATTTGAGAATGCTGCAGTCAGGGTAGTAGAACGTGGCTCACTAGTGTGGCTATGTCTAGTGGGAATGTGTGCAATCGGAACAAGAAGACCATTTATACAAGTGAGTGGAACTGTCCCTTCTCCTCTACTCCTTCATGCTTAATAACATGGAGTATTGTGTTGCTGTGAGTTATCCCTAGATGTCCCATACTCTATTGTGACTAATTGAGATGCTCGTTTGAACACTGCTGAATGAATAATACTTGAACTGTTAATGTGAATTAATGTCATAAAATAAATTGATTATGTCCCTTATGTTTAATGTTGCTGAAACAAATGAAATCACTTGAATAATGAGATGTTGCATGAATGTTACATAAGAAATAAACTAGCTATGCTATTGACTCAATGAACTGAATGAAACATTAGAATCATGTACACCATATGTAACTGTTGCAAATAGATGTGAAATGCTGCCTATTTTCTTATAAGCAATAAAATGAATAAAATGATGCATGTCCCATACCCTATGAAGTCCTATATGGCAACGTCCAAAATTGTGCACTATAACTAGTGATCATGTAGTCAGGATGCACGCTAATAAATGTTTTGTGCAGGCAGAGTAAGTATATCACATAACCTATATTTGATGTAGGTACGAGGGAGTCGGCTATCAGTAAGAAATCACATAAATGTGATATGTTTATATACATGTTAATCAACTTGCCTGCATAACATGTTAATATCAATAGTGCTAAAATAATACTTTTTCATGAGAATTGTTATAACATGCCTAACATGATAACACCAAGTATGTTAATATGTTGCCTTGCTGTGAAACTGCTTAATCATGACACACATGCCACAATGATGCCTTTCGATGAATACTGCTATAACATACTTAGCTTGTTAACTCAAATACTACTTAAATGGTGCCTCTACATGAATACTGCTAGAACAAGTTTATATGCTTCCCAATGAATATTGTCTATGAACTATAAACTGATGCTAGGCCCTAAATAGAAAGATCACTCTACTAATGTCTACTCAGATCTACTTAGTGTCGGTTTAGGCGAGTGGGATGGTTCTGTTTGCCAATACATTGATGATGTACTGACCCAAGTTGTAGGTACTCTTTTTAGGTGCTCGTGCTTGAAAAGTTCAGTACACGAAGATTGTCTTGATCAGTCCCGTGGCATCGAAGACTTGTGGGGAATGTAGAAGCTCTCCTTACAAAAGATGATTTCTGTTTATAAAGGACATAATATATAGAACATTACAATCAGTTGTACTAGTGAGTTATAAACCAAGTTGGCATATCCAGTTGTAAGTCAAGGTGTCAAGTATCAAATGTAAGCCAAAATGGCAATGTGTTATCGTGTCTATCAAACGTACAGTAAGATGTGTTATAAACTTTGCATTCTATTACAAGACTTATACTCTATTTCAATTATCAATAAAGACAGCTTATTTTTTCATATCTCTATAGGACTTCAAGTTATCTGCTTATTTCTGATACTACAATCAATAATGTGTTCTATTTAATGAGAAAGAATGTCCTTATTATCTTAAATTTGTCTGCTTCTATCGCTGCGATGTGTTCCTATTTATAGATTATCAACTATGTACCATCTTTGTCTTATACAAGTGCAATACCAGACTTGTACGGCATCATGCCCAAGCGAGGACGAACGATTCTCCGAATCGGGGCATGGCAAATTGGTATCAGAGCACGGCTTTACGTCCTTGGACTCTTATTTGATTCATTTCAAATCAAAGATGCATCTGTGATAAACCAAAGTTGCTTCCGCGCTTACTCAACGTTGCTTTCGCAATTAAATCAAAGAATGCTCCGCTATTATGCTATTGTTGTTCCTGTAATCATTTCAAGTTGTTCGTGTCTAAAAGTTCTTTAAGCCTCTTGGTTGCTCACTAAATGCTCCATACAATAAGTCTAATACATTATGATGCCCATAAACGTTTGTTTGTTGTTGGTTTTGACACTAATGACCCAACAATGACTCGATGCCATAGTATTCTATGCTATGAATGATGTTCGTAATTATGGAATAGCAAAAGTTGCTATGTGTGCTGTAACATGTTTGAGAATTGCATATTGTTTAGAAAGGAATTGTGATGGAATAAGTGAAGAATGAGTTCAACAAAATGGATGAGTTTAATCATGTGTGATGGCATTATGGTTTGCAACCCTAAGAATATTGACTTTATGTTATGATCAGTCTGCAGCACGATTGAATGGGATAGACTTCAGCATAGTATTGTTTGGGGATGGCTTCGTTTATGAGTCGTATATTGTCTTTACCACTTCAGAATGAGATGTATCATGACCATTTCCATAGGATAGCCTATCTGTGAGTATTGGGTAGTGATGAGACTTAGCTGGGAGTCATGTCTTATTGTCGGGTGACTCGAGTGTGCCTTGATAGCGATGTTATGCTGGATAGCAAGAATTGTCAAAATTGTAACGGGTACCTCGGTTGGAAATTGTTCAGTCGGGTGATGGCTCAGCCTAGTCGAATGATTATCATGCTGTGGACAAATGATTTGGTCAAAGAATGTTGTGGCTATTAAAGTTTGGTTGCTATAAAAGTTTTGCAAATGTCATTGGTGACTCGAATGAATATTGGAAACCTGTGCTGTGACACTAAGTTGCGATAGATGCTAATCCATCTTGACACGAAAGGATAGAATTAGAAGTATTCGAGATCGTGCTTGGCGGAATGGATAGTCGTTGCATATGTGCATGTTGCAGGAGGATTTTATACCAAAAAGGTAACAAGTAGTGACTATGAATACTTGTCCTGCATAGAGAATGGTTAATTGATACACGAACTGTCGGTTTGAATTGGATTGGAGTACTTGTCCCTTGCAGTATGAGATTTTAAGATTGACCGTAAGAGATTTTGATGGCTGGGAAACGAATGGGATTGAGAACCACGAAATGTGTTGGATAGTGTCGGTAGATGGTATGACGATATAGACGACTGTCGGTTAGAATATAGATTGTTGGCTTATGACTTAGTGGTATGACTTTGTCATACAGACTGAATTATATGATTCCATAGTTCTGTTGAGACTATCAGAATTGATGACCCTTAAATAGTTATCCTCGATATATAGATTCATGTGGATACAAAGGAATTGGAATTGAAATAGGATTGCTGGTACTTATATGTTGGATCAAAATTTAGACCGTAATTTTGTTAGATCAATCGTAGTCGATCGTTGGGTAAGTCTAGAATGAGCCTCTGTGGAAATTAATTCCTTGAGGACGACCCTGGATAGATAAGACTTGACCCTAACGACCGTAGGTTGCATAACCAATTGTCGGCATAGTCGGCAATGGCGATTAGTTGGTCAGACTGAGTTGATATCCATAGATTTTGGTAGAGTTGCTTGGAACTGCCAGTTGCTTGTTGCCTCAAGAATAAGAAACGAGTATGGCCCTAGTAGCCGTCCACTCTAGGGGAGTCACCGGAATGATTAGGTTTAGCTGTCGGTATAGCTAGCCTTAGAGACTTGACCGAATAATATATGATCGTTGATGACCCATAGGATGGCCTTTTGGCATTAAACGAGAGATAGTGATGTATATGACCTAAGAGAGTATATGCTAAAAGTATATGCTGCAACGTGAGCCTCATAGATGTTTGAGACTAGTGAAGTAATGTGTCGGCCTTAAGTGGGAACCGCAATCGTGGGATAAGATTTGAGTTGTGCGTATCGAGAAGTCAATTATTCCATAAGATGGAATTGACTGCTCATGACGAAAATCTTGGACCAGTATCTAGAGTCGGTTAGTTAGAGTAACCATGAATGCTATATATCGAATTGAAAAAGATGGACCGTTGCTCAGAAGTTTGATTGCTAATTTCATAAGCTGGAAAGGATTTGAAATAAAACATTATGGGATGGATATCAGGTTGGGTAGAATGTTTCATAGAATTATACTCTTGGCTTGAGTAATTGATAATGAGTGACCCTCGGAATGTATCCTTTAGAGATGAATTGCCTCGGTAGGAAACATTGTTGGATTCGAAAAGAAATAGAAATTGCATATTAATTGTGTGAACTCTTAGTTTGGTTGGTCTCAAGTTAGACCTTGACTTGAATATTTAAAATATTGTGCTTGGATAAGGACTTATCTGAGTAGTCCCTGATTTTAAGTGTTGTGACTTGAAAGATAGCAATTGTGGCGAAGCGAATGAAGTAATAAGTCAATTAAGAGGATGCTAAGTCGAATTTGAGGAAGAGAGTTGCACCTATGGCTTATCAAAGCACCATCATGAAAGTTGGCTGAAGTACATATATTTTAGGGACGCCTAAAGTATGTGTATGGATCCAAATAAAGTGATAGGCTGCGACCAAGATAATACTGTCTGGAGAGCCTATTGAATCGTACTAGCACAGACTTTGGCTGAAATGTATATATTTTGGGGACGCCTAAAATGTGTGTATGAATCCAAACGAAGTGGTAGGCCGCAACCAAGATAGAGCTCCATGGAAGAATGTTGGTGAATCAATGAAAAATGCAAATATTTTGGAAAAAAAAAAGACGGATTGAATCATTGATAAATTAAGTGATATAGTTGGATAGTAATCTCGAGATGATCGAGAGAGCTGAAATAAATATTGAACTGAAGCTGAATGAGGAACTTGTTGTGACTAAAGGAATTAATAGGATGATTTGTTCTCTTAAGTTTCGAGGATAAAACTTTTTCTGAGTGGTATATTATGTAATATCCCGCTCTGCACGAGGATTTGGTTGGCTTGTTGGATGCGATCAGAATGTTGGACCAAGACTTTTGTTAGAAATCAAGAGATTTGAGAATGCTGCAGTCTGAGTAGTAGAATGTGGCTCGCTGGTAGGGTTATGTCTAGTGGAAATGCGTGCGATCGGAACAAGAAGACCCTTTATGCAAGTGAGTGGAACTGTTCCTTCTTTCCTACTCCTTCATGCTTAATAAAACAAAGTATTGTGTTGCTGTGAGTTGTCCCTAGATGTTCCATGCTCTAGTTGCTGAATAATTGAGGTGCTCATTTTAACACTGTTGAATGAATAACACTTAAATTGTTAATGTGAATTGATGCCATGAAATGAATCGATTATGTCCCTTATGTTTATTGCTGTTGAAAATCACTTGAATAATGAGATGTTGCGTGAATGTTACATAAGAAATAAAATGGCTATGTTATTGACTCAATAAACTGAATGAAACACTAGAATCATATACACCATGTGTAATTGTTGTAAATAGATATGAAATGCTGCATGTTTTCTTATAAGCAATAAAATGAATAAAATGTTGCATGTCTCAATGAAATAAATGAAATGCTGTTTATTCCTTGTTGAAAAGAATGAGGTGAGAAATATTGTAATGATTGCTGAAAGAGAAATAATAAGAATAATGAGCCGGAGTAAGTCATTGAAAACGACTTGGAAAGATGAGATGATAAACTATTGCCTTTAATTATTGCAATATTTTACCATGCGATTATATTCACGATCGAGTCAGACACGCATTCGCGTGAACATGGACAACTTGTGCACAAGAATTTTTTTCTCAAACGGTACCCAGGGCGCTGGGATCGAGTCGGCCTAGGAGGAAATACAGGCGTGCTTTGGTGGCACGTGGTATTGGGACACTCATTCGGGCTCACAACCTGGTGAATGGCACATCCCATACCCTATTAAGTCCTATATGGCAACGTCCTAAATTGTGCACTATCACAGTGATCATGCAGTCAGAATGCACGCTAATGAATGTTTTGTGCAGGCAGAGTAAGTATATCACATAACCTATATTTGATGTAGGTACGAGGAAGTCGACTATCAGTAAAAAATCAGGTAAATGTGATATGTTTATATACATATTAATCAACTTGCCTGCATAACAGGTTAATATCAATAGTGCTAAAATGATACTTTTTTATGAGAATTGTTATAACATACCTAACATGATAACACCAAGTATGTTAATATGTTGCCTTACTGTGAAACTGCTTAATCATGACATACATGCCACAATGATGCCTTTCGATGAATACTACTATAACATGCTTAGCTTGTTAACTCAAATGCTGCTTAAATGGTGCCTCTACATGAATACTGCTAGAACAAGTTTACATGCTTCCCAATGAATATTGCCCATGAGCTGTAAACTGATGTTAGGCCCTAAATAGAAAGATCACTATAATAATGTTTGCTCAGATGACTACTTAGTGTTGGTTTAGGCGAATGGACTGGTTCTGCTCGTCAGTACATTGATAATGTACTGACCTATGTTGTGGGCACTCTTTTTAGGTGTTCGTGCTTGAGAAGTTCAATACATGAAGATTGGCTTGATCAGTCCCACGGTATCGAAGACTTGTTGGGAATGCAGAAGCTCTCCTTGCAAAAGATGATGTCTTATGTTTATAAAGGACATAATGTTTGGAACATTGTAATCAGTTGTACCAGTGAGTTGTAAACCAAGTCGGCATATCCAGTTGTAAGTCAAGGTGTCAAGTATCAAATTTAAGCCTAAATGGCAATGTGTTTCTGTGGCTATCAAATGTATAGTCAGATGAGTTGTAAACTTTGAATTCTATTACAAGTCTTGTACTCTATTTCAATTATAAATAAAATAGCTTATTTTTTTATATATCTCTGTGCAACTTCAAGTTATCTGCTTATTTTCGCTTCTATAACCAATAATATGTTTTATTCAATGAAAAAGAATGTCCTCATTATCTTCAATTTGTCTGCTTCTGCCGCTACGATATGTTCCTATTTGAAAATTATTAATTATGTACCATCTTTTCCTTGTACAAGTGTAATACCAGACTTGCACGGCATCACGCCCAAGCGAGGACGAATGATTCGACGTGAATCAAAGCGATGACGAACGATTCCCCGAATCGGGGCATGACAAAAGGCAAGGACGATTAGGAGGATCTTCCAGCAATAAGAGATATCATCATCGTAGCGACCGGCACAGAGGAACCTTATGGCATATGGTATAACGGCGACTGGGTCATGGACACGGGGGCATCGTATCACGCCACTCGGTAGAGGAGGATCTTTACGTCATACTACCGCAACAAGTTTGGACGTGTAAAGATAGGCGACAAGGGGACTGCTGCAGTTCTAGACATCGGTGATGTACACTTGACGATAGCGTTTTATGAGAAGCTCGTCCTCAAGGGTGTGTGACATGTACCGACTTTGAGCTATAACTTGGTTTCGGTAGGGAGGCTCACAGATGATGGTTATCGTAGTTTGTTTAGGGATGAAGATTGGATACTTGCGAAGGGTTCCCAACAGCTGGCTCGTGAAGATTTGTGTTGTGGCATATACAGACTCAAGCCACTGAGTTATACAGGCAGGCCACAGTCACCAGATGGAGGCTCGAGGGGTGTTCGTGTAATCCCCCTTCCCAAAATTTTAATATATTTTTATTTTATTTTATTTAAATTATGATTTTTAGGATTTTATAAATAATTATTTAGTTAATTATTACGATAGATGACTTTAGCCATGGTTGAGTTTTGAAGTACAAGACGACAAGAAATTATGGCACAGATAGCATGGTCGTGTGCCTTGACTAGTGTATTAGCCAAACAAGGGAAGACCTAGCCATAAGTGTGTCCTAAGTAGGAAAACCAGGCCAAGTTACGACCTAACCCCTAAAGATGATTTAAATATCTAGTAATTAGATTATTAACTTTTAGGAGACCCATTCAGCCCGGACACAACCCAGACCAAGCCCAAGGTCCATGAGGTGTTGCAGTGTAACCGGAAGAAGTCGTGGGTTTGGATTTGTGACAATGTCTACGATCGAGGAAGTTGAGGCAGCTGTTCAGCAGTTTAATTGCTATGTGAGTATTCTCGTAGCATCCATCATGTAATTGATGACTTTCATGTGATAGATAACCTTATTAATGCTATTAGTGTTATTCTGTTTATTACAATTACCTTTTTATAGTGCATCTAATGACATCTTTGACATTAAGTACCTAGCTTATCTGTGGATGGTCTAACATCACATTCATCTTCCCCAACATCGACTACCATCTATGAGACACCTATATTTTAAGGCTTTGTACATCTCTAAATCTAAATACTCATTCACAAAATGATATACATTATTGTCGCAGAGGTATATATTATTAGCAATATAATTCATTTTAGTTGGTTGAAAATGATTTCTTACCACAAGTAAAAATATGTATATTAGTTAGGGTTACCCAGCCATGCCAGGCTTCAATCCTATATTTCATCCCGTCTGATGGGCTTTAGATGGCTAAAAGGTCCATGTAATAAATTATCCAGTCTTGGGTTAGGTTCAGTGTTAATTTCTACTTTGCTTGCATTAGCATTTGGGTTCATATGATGAAATACATAAAGCCCGAGCTCTTCACAGCCCAACCCCAGGCCCGAGCTCCCCAAGGCTTTCCACACAGCCAGCCAACCGAGGGCCGCATATATAGAGATCGAGAGATTGGGAAAGACAGTTTAGACAAATCCTAACCCTAACTGTTCTTCCTCCATCCCCTACCTTTCGCGCACACCTTCGGCAACCTATGTGCCGACCTCACCATCGGAAACCGCCGGAGTTGGCGCCTGAAAGTGCACAGTCGAGCACCTGTAGCAGCAGCAACCCACGGGGGAGGGAAGACTTCGCGACGTGATTTCTCGACACGTAGTCAACCAATTTCTGATCCGTCTCTTCAGGTATACCCACAACCTATAGAGCTGTAAACCCTTTCAATTAGTCTGAATTTAGAAACTACGGATCGTTCGACAAATTGACTCAAAATTGAGTTAAAATCTGTTCGAGAATAGAGAAAACAGGACAGCCCCGACCCCATTTTGGAAGACCAAAATTGGTCGATCCATTGAGAAATCCAGGAAAGTAAAAGAAGACAATCCTAGACAACCTATAGGAGATGGAAACCCAATAATTAGTTTATTTATTTGCTTATTAAATTTTGTTTTAAATTAGATGGAAGTTAGACAAAAATTTGTTTTCAAAATCTCGAAAAACCATCGATACGACGTGCGTCCCACCAATCCGGGTGACATGGTGGCAAACCGAAAGCATCGAAAAATTGGCTTCGTGGACATGTGGGCTTTGACGGAATTTAAATTGGTTGCGTGTGCGCGACGAATTTGATACGTATCCGTCAAAATTTACAGTATCGACCTCTTTGCAAATTTTTTAATTACTTTGTGTACGTTCGTCAAATCGAGATGAAATTGCGCCAACAGGACCGTATCGTTTTTCTGGTCCCGTATGCCAAGTTTGGTCCGATTCTGAGACAGTTGATCGGATCGCCGTTTTGCGGGCCCCACAATCCGACTCAACGGACGATTTTGTGCACGGCCTGCCGGAATCCAATTTTGGACATACGGTTGGGTTTGTATCGAAAAACCGGACCATTAGACATATAGTTTGACGACTTTATAGACCATAGACTTTGGCACGCTTTTCGGTGCAAAGCGGGTCCAACGCCGGACACTGTTTTGACCCGAAATTATAGTTTTACCCCTGTGTCCAGAATTGGACTTAAGGACAGGCAATTCATGCTAATTTGACTATTCTAAAAATGTTGGTAATATTTATTTCAGCATTCGGAGACTTTTGTATGTGATGACTTTAGTGATTCATCTGAGTGGTTGTACTATCAGTTTCACCAGCACGGGATCTCAGGCGAGTACATCTCTAATAGTTTTCATATTTGATTATCTCTATGAATCATGTACGTAGTAGTGTTTTACATTGAATTTTTATTAGTTCTTGACACGATGTTACACGATATAGTTGTCATGGATTCTTTACATGTTGTTCGTGACTAATCTATTACCGTGTTCGTGACCTATTTGGATCCTTGAGTACTAGTCGGGCAGGAAAATACTCTAGACATGTAAGCAAACCCAAAATTATTCGTGTCTAATAGCAGTCGCACACTTCACGTGCGGGGTGCCGGATCTTATTCGTGACTAATAGCAGTCGCATATTTCATGTACGGGGTGCCGAATTTACCCTTAACCGTTTACATATCGAAGTAGTATTTCAACTCACTAGATAGATACATTTTTTTGTTCTACAGTATACATTGCTAGTTATATGTCTACTCTGTTTTAGTACTCACTTGTCATTTTTACCATGCTCAGTTTTTGTCATGATTCTATGCTTATCTTTTCGTCGTGTATTTCATTATTATTTATAGATTTCTGTTGTGAGAATGTACTCGTTCCATTCCTGACTGGAAACCAACATTTTTCAGGTTTAGCCGCGATCACTCTTAGCATTGGGAAGGCATGGGTATGCTGAGGTCAACCTAGATAGTTGAAGTAGCTGTCTTTTCTATTTTGTGAGACATTGTATTTTTCTAGCAAATATGAAGTTGTGAAACCTTGTAATTTGTAAACTTGTTTTAGTAATGTGAATGAGCAATATATGTTATATTTTGTGATTTTGGCATCTTGGCCGTGACAGCGTTCTACCACCGACTCTGCGACGTAGGCTGGCTTGGATACGTCTCATATCCGAAAAGCGGGTACTGGTCGTGGCAAGTTTTTGTGGTGGCCCATGCAGGTCAGTTTTTTGTAAATCGTACGAACTCGTGGTAGTACCATATTAGTCGTACTACTGCGAGCCTGTGACTAGGAAATGCTCATTCACAACTAGGAGTAAGTCAATTTTAGGAGAATTATTAGGACTAGGAGTCCCTAGTTTAACTTGACAGTTGGGTAGTTAAGGTTGCTATATAGGCCTCATCGAATTCTAAATCCTATTAGATGATTTCTATAGAAGGATGCACTATTATATTCTAATTCGATAGTATTTCTAAAGTGGGTGGATTCGTAACCCCTCCTTCCGAAAGTTTGGAAAATATCCTTTTATTTATTTGTTTGAATTAAAATGTGATTTTTAGAATTTTATAAATATTTATTATAGAAGGCCTTAGTCACGGTTAAGTTTTGGAGTGCAAGATAACCAAAAATTTAGGCACTGAGAGTGTGGTCAAGTGCTTTGACTAGTATTCTAGCCATGGTAGAGAAGGTCGAGTCATAGGTGTGTACTAACTAGGAAAACCAGGCCAAATCGTGACATAACCCTAGGAATAATTTAATTACTTATTATTAAGATTATTGGCTTTTAGAAGACTTGGTTGTTCCAAACTAGTCCAAACCCAACCCAAGTCCTGGTGGTCATGTAGTGCGACCAACGTCGTCCATGTAGATATATAGATGTGTATATATATTGGTAGTTCATTTCTAGCTAGTATTATGAATAATTTCTATAAATTATATATTAAATATAATATATGTATTATTGCTATTTAAATTTATATTTTACTTAGAAATAGGATAACCTTCTCTTAGAATGATATTTTGGGATTTTTGGGATTTACTTAGACTATACATATATACTTGTGTATAAATATATTCATAATAGGTAGACATTGTGCTTTATACATATTTTTTCTCGATCTTGAATATTAGAGAAATATAAATTTAAGATTATATTTCTTTTGCCTTCGGTTATTTTCTCCCTAATTATGATCATTTGTACAACTTTATCTTATGACTTTTCTAAACATCGCCATATCATAAGTTCGTATCACTCACATTGTTTTCCTTGGACCTAAGGAATTATTTTTTAAAAAACTTCTCACTCAATTGTCTATTATTCTCGAGTTAAGTTTTTGGATTCAAAAGTTTTCTCTCAATCGTTGAATATTGAATATCCGTGAAATAAGGATTATAAGATTTTTTTCAATTATTTTGACTTCGATCATTATCCTTTCTAACCAATTGTTTTTCCTTTCAAGAAGCTGATCTTATACTTGAAGAACAGATACTTGCATTTTTCATCTTTATCAACTTGTATGATATTTTAAACTCCTTTGATATTCTTGGGGATATAGTTGGAATAATTTTGATGACTTGCGATGACAAGACAGCAGCGCACTATCGTCACTTATTTGAATTATCGAGACTGCGGGTTCACTACAGCCAGCAGCGCACTGGCGTGGCATGACCCCTAAGTTGAAATAATTTTAAGTAAACGTGGGTGATCGAACATTATTAAAATTATGTCTTGGTCGTCTTATTTCATCCTTGAGTTGCTATGTCAAGATTAGATAGAGTTGATAGGGTATTCATTATCGCAACATAGCTTGAGTTGTGGAACCAAGGGTTTAATGTAGCTAGCTGTACACTGGCGAGGCATAAATTCTCGGTAAAATGACTTCAATTATGTTTACGAGTTTCGAATACCATAGAGACTACGTCTTATTGGCATATAACTATTAAGTTTTCAAATTGATTTGTGCTTATTTCTAGTCACAATCTTCTCAAAAAAACCGGTAATTCTTCCTTCATTCCTTCCTTATCCTTCTATTTTTTAGATTGTCATCGTTTCATGTAATTTCGACTGGATTCCTAAACTTATCTAGATTTTGCTTCTAAACTCGTGCCTAAATAATTGTGGATAAATATTTTATGCATATCGAAACAATTTTGGATTTGATCATCCTTGAACAATTTCGATCATAACTAGACTCCTTTTATTATATTTCGATCGAGTCAATTCGTATCCTTTCCTAGGTTTGATTCTAAGCCTAAACAGTTTTGCTTAGCTAATTGATCGTTCCTAAACAAATTTGATCACGACTAAACTATCTTGACTATAATCATAATCGTACATATATTTCAGATCAATCATTACTAATGTTATATTTTTTATTCCATTTTAATCATGACTATTTTGACCTTGTTCATGCTCGTGCCAACTTTCTAATTTTATCATGCATGGAAGACTTGCATGATTAACATTGATCGTGACTGTATCTTAACTTATATCTATGGGACTATAGCCTTGTTTAGATTGCATCTAGAACCTTGATCATTCTTTAGAAATTCGGTCGTAACTAGGTTATGTTGACTGTAATTGGATCATGCTAAATCATTTCGATTTAATCATTCTTAAACATTTGGTTGTCAACTAGACCATTTGACCGAATATTGATCGTGCCAAATCACGCTCTCCTTTTGTCTATTATCTTTATCATTTTGATCATATCCATGATTACGCGTGACTAATTAGATCACGAATCATATCACTCCCTTGATTATACCATTTGTCGTTTAATTCATATCAATTAAAAATTTGGTTTCTTGATTATTCTTCATAGTCTTGCCTAATCGTGTCCTTTAAAATTTCTAGGATAAATCATTCTAAGGTGGGTAGGTCGTAAGCCCACTTTCCATTTTCTTATATTCTCCATTTAGTTTATTTTAGTTTAATTACTTTTCCAAATCGGGAAATAATTTTTATTCTATCTATTTTAGATATTTTGGAACAAAAAAAAGAGGAGAGATTTGTAAAAATTTAGAAGAGATTTTATTCTAGGATTATTTGAATTACTATTTTATCAATAGTTATATTAAATTCAGATTATTACTATATTATTTTAGAAGATATTGTATTTTTGAAAAAATATACAGCTATAAATATCTGAATTATTCTTAACAATATTTTGACAATTGATTTTATTACAAGGATTATTTAAAGTAATAGGTATTATTTTAGACAATATTTTATGTTTGATTTGGGGTATGATTGGGTCAAATCCCTAGTTCCCAAAACCTCCAACCATCCAAATCTCTATCCCTAATTCCCAAAATCAATTCCACATCCCTAACCCTAGATTCCCTTTTCCGAAGTTTCAGAAATTTTATTCATTTATTCATTCACATATTTTATTTGTCGGGGTGGAAGGCAGATTTCGTCGATACTTTGTTTATGATTATTTTCTTTAGCAAACTTGTTTCAAAATTAAAGTTGAGAGCATTTTAGAGCTTTTAGGGTTTAAACACTTTCTTCCTATTTTATTTATTTTATACGATCAATCTCTTTTGTCATAAATTTCTACTACCTTTCACCAATCTACCAAGTCTGCCTATCATAGTAGTCCTTAAATTCGAGGACGAATTTATTTCTAAGGTGGATAGATTTGTAATCCCCCTTCCCAAAATTTTAATATATTTTTATTTTATTTTATTTAAATTACGATTTTTAGGATTTTATAAATAATTATTTAGTTAATTATTACGGTAGATGACTTTAGCCATAGTTGAGTTTTGAAGTACAAGATGACTAGGAATCATGGCACGGATAGGATGGTCGTGTGCCTTGACTAGTGTATTAGCCATACCAGGGAAGACCCAGCCATAAGTGTGTCCTAAGTAGGAAAACCAGGCCATGTTGCGACCTAACCCCTATAGATGATTTAAATATCTAGTAATTAGATTATTAACATTTAGGAGACCCATCCAGCCCGGACACAACCCAGACCAAGCCCAAAGTCTATGAGGTGTTGCAGTGTAACAGGAATAAGTCGAGGGTTTGGATTTGTGACAATGTCTACGGTCGAGGAAGTTGAGGCAGCTGTTCAGCAGTTTAATGGCTATATGAGTATTTTCGTAGCATCCATCATGTAATCGATGCCTTTCATGTGATAGATAACCTTATTTGAGCTATTAGTATTATTCTGTTTATTACAATTACCTTTTTATAGTGCATCTAATGACATCTTTGACACTAAGTACCTAGCTTATCTGTGGATGGTCAAACATCACATTCATCTTCCCCAACATAGACTACCATCTATGAGATACCTATATTTTAAGGCTTTGTACATCTCTAAATCTAAATACTCATTCATAAAATGATATACATTATTGTCACAGAGGTATATATTATTAGCAATATAATTCATTTTAGTTGGTTGAAAATGATTTCTTACCACAAGTAAAAATATGTACATTAGTTAGGGTTACCCAGCCATGCCAGGCTTCAATCCTATATTTCATCCCGTCTGATGGGCTTTAGATGGCTAAAAGGTCCATGTAATAAATTGTCCAGTCTTGGGTTAGGTTCAGTGTTAATTTCTACTTTGCTTGCATTAGCATTTGGGTTCATATGATGAAATAAATAAAGCCCGAGCTCTTCACAGCCCAACCCCAGGCCCGAGCTCCCCAAGACTTTCCACACAGCCAGCCAACCGAGGGCCGCATATATAGAGATCGAGAGATTGGAAAAGAGAGTTTAGACAAATCCTAACCCTAACTGTTCTTCCCCAATCCCCTACCTTCCGCGCACACTCTCGGCAACCTGTACGCCGACCTCGCCGCCGGGAACCGCCAGAGTTGGCGCCTGAAAGTGCGCAGCCGAGCACCTGTAGCAGCAGCAACCCGCGGGGGAGGGGAGACTTCGCGACGTGATTTTTCGACACGTGGTCAACCAATTTTCGATCCGTCTCCTCAGGTATACCCACAACGTATAGGGCTGTAAACCCTTTCAATTAGTTTGAGTTTAGGAACTACGGATCATTCAACAAATCGACTCAAAGTTGAGTTAAAATCTGTTCGAGAACAGGGCAAACAGGGCAGCCCCGACCCTATTTTGGAAGACCAAAATTGGTCGATCCATTGAGAAATCTAGGAAAGTAAAAAAAGATAATCCTAGACAACCTATAGGAGATGGAAACCCAACAATTAGTTTATTTATTTGCTTATTATTTTCTGTTTTAAATTAGATGGAAGTTAGACAAAAATCTGTTTTCAAAACCCCGAAAAACCTTCGATACGACGTGCGTCCCGCCAATCCGGACTACGTGGTTACGAACCAAAAGCATCGAAAGGTGTGTATCGGCTTAATGGACTTGTGGGCTTTGACGGAATTCAAATTGGTTGCGTGTGCGCGACGAATTTGATGCGTATCCGTCCAAATTTATCGTTTGGGCCTCTTTGTAAATTTTTCAATTACTTTGTGCACGTTCGTCAAATCGAGATAAAACTTGCGCCAACAGGACCGTATCATTTTTCTGTTCCTGTATACCAAGTTTGGTCCGATTCTGAGATAGTTGACCGGATCGTCGTTTGGAGGGCCCCACGATCCGGCTCAATGGGCGATTTTGTGCACGGCCCGTCGGAATCCAATTTTGGACATACGGTTGAGTTCGTATCGGAAAATCGGACCTGCAGATATATAGTTTGACTACTTTAGAGACGATAGACTTTAGCACGCTTTTCGGTGCAAAGCGGGTCCAACGGCGGATACCGTTTTGATCCGAAATTACCGTTTTGCCCCTGTGTCCAGAATTATTTTAAGGACAGGCAATTCTAGCTAATTTGACTATTCTGAAAATGTTGGTAATATATATTTCAGCATCCGGAGACTTTTGCTTGTGATGACTTTAGTGACTCATATGAGTGGTTTGTACTATCAATTTCACCAGCACAGGACCTCAAGCGAGTACATCTCTGATAGTTTTCATATTTGATTATCTCTATGAATCATGTACGTAGAAGTGTTTTACATTGATATTTTATTGGTTCTTGGCACGATGTTACACAAGATAGTAGTTATAAATTTTTTACATGTTGTTCGTGACCAATCTATTACCGTGTTCGTGACCTGTTTGGATCCATGAGTACTAGTCGGGCGGGGAAATACTCTAGACATATAAACAAACCCAAAATTATTCGTGCCTAATAGCAGTCGCACACTTCACGTGCGGGGTGCCGGATCTTATTCATGACTAATAGCAGTCGCACATTTCATGTGCGGGGTGCCGGATTTATCTTCAGCCGTTTACATGTCGAAGCAGTATTTCAACTTACTAGATAGATACAGTTTCTGGTTCTATAGTATATATTGCTAGTTACATGTCTACTCTGTTTTAGTACTCACTTGTCATTTTCACCATGCTCAGTTTTTGCCACGATTCCATGCTTATCTTTTCATCGTATATTTTATTATTATTTACAGATTTATGGATTTCATTATTTATTGAATCTGTTGTGAGAATGTACTCGTTCCATTCCTGACTGAAAACCAATATTTTTCAGGTTTAGCCGCGATCACTCTTAGCATTGGAAAGGCATGGGTATGCTGAGGTCAACCTAGATTGTTGAAGTAGCTGTCTTTTCTATTTTGTGAGACATTGTATTTTTCTAGCAAATGTGAAGTTGTGAAACCATGTAATTTGTAAACTTGTTTTAGTAATGTGAATGAGCAATATTTGTTACATTTTGTGATTTTGAGCATCTTGGCCGTGACAGCGTTCTACCGCCGACTCTGCAGCGTAGGCTGGCTTGGACATGTCTCGTATCCAAAAAGCGGGTACGAGTCGTGACAGTTCGACAGGAGTTGGATCGTCAGGAACTTGCTGAGGAGGGTCTTTGAGATGTTTTGAGGGTTATGAAGGATTCGGTTCGTTGAGACCAAAAGACGAATGGAGGTGAGTCAAAGATTGAGGGTCAGTATGTCGGTCTCGTGACAGTTGGTCGATCTTCAAGTGGGGGTTGCTCTACGGATCCGATTTTGGTGATGGGTATTTTGCCAAAGCTTCACGGAGTGACATTGGTTTTAGCAATTCAAAACCATGGAGGAGATCAAGGTTTACAATAAACTCAATCTGAGGCTGGTGCTTCTCCATTCACACAGTTCAAGGGAGAGCTGTGGGTCATCGACGGTGTGCACAGTGCATGATGTTTTGCTCAAGATGCATATGTACGGAAGAGCTTTTGTGTCAAACAAGAAGGTGGGAAGGTTCAAGCGTTCGAATCTTAGAAGGACCGCACTGTCCACTTTGTTGGGCCAGCCAAGGGTGAAGAAGCTCGGCAAAACGTAGCACGTTCCGGTAGAAGACGAAAGTTGGGGACAGGTAGCCGAGACTTGCGGTGAGGCTGATCGTCAAGGACTTGGGTCTTGATTGTGTTATTGATATCGGTAGAATTTTAGTGGTACAGGAGGTGCTACGTATGGCAGCTAGCGTCCACGTGATGGTCGAAGAGCTGGAGATGCAGGAAGACGCAAAGCAGCTCGGGAGATCGAAGATCAATAGCATGGGAGAGCATGAAGTCTGTCGTGAGACGACATACATAGAGTCTAGTTCAGAAGCCATGGAGTCAACACCCTCTCGTCAGACTGGAGAGGGAGATTGTTGGAGTCTAGTCTGAATTTGGATGTCCATAATTAGTGTTGTGCTATTTTAGATATAATAGGATTCTTATTGTAGGGCTCCTATGTAGGAAATCCTACTATGATTTAAAATAGGATATTGATGGAATATTTTAGGTATAGTAGGATCCCTATTTTATCCTATTTAGCAGATCCTTTTATGACCTAAAATATGACTTTCTCATCCTGCATATATGGGGTGAGGGTGGGGGCACAAAGTATAACCTAAAGTTGAGATTCGAGGTGCTCGTCCACATGAGATATAAGAGAAAGTCTGCACTTTGCTCTTAGGACTTTGTCAAACAAGATAGAAGGAAGAAGAGATCTAATCGAGGCACTACCAGAATAAGTCGTTTTAGAGACGCCTAAAGACGTCGCTAAAACGACAAATTACGTCGCTAAAAATATTTACCGACGCAATTACCGACGTTTTGGACTTGTCGCAGAAACATAAGTCGCTGATCTTTAAAACGTCGCTGAACGTCGCAAATACCGACGTTCACCGACGTATGATTACGTCGGTATATCCTGGGATATTATCGACGTCTACCGTCGTTTCGTCGGTGGATTAGCGACGTGTTGAAAGTCGCTACACGTCGGTAAAATCCTGGGAACTTACAGACGTTTACCGTTGTTTAGTCGGTGGATTGGCGACGACTATTATGTCACTAAATGTCAATAATTCCTGGAATTATTACCTACGTTCACCGCCTTTTACCGACAGTCTTTGACGTATAAAGACGTCGGTAAACGTCGGTACCCTGGAAAATTTTGCAAATTTACCGACGTTTACCGACGCAAACGTACGTCGGTGGACGTCGGTAAACGTCGCTAAATCTGCAAAAAAAATAAAAAAATAAAATACAGAATGTCCTTTTCTCCCTGCAGTTTAAAAAGATAACCATAAAGACACAGTATAACAGATATCCTTTTCTCCCTGGGTTCGCCGACCCCTTCGGTGGAACACTCAACACCGGTAAACGTAAACCACAGAAGCACATTAACATCCAATTGAAACGAATAATAACATAAACAATAGTATAACACAATGTAGCAGGCAACAAATAGAATGGGATCCAACAAATAGAATAGGATCCAACAAATAGAATAGGCACAACCAACAAGTATCCAAATAACCAAGTCTACACCAAATAACAAAGTCTACAACCAAATAACCAAAGTCTACACACAACCAACAAATATAATAGGATCCAACAAATAAGATCCAAACATCCAAGTCTACACAACCAACAAATATCCAAGTCACAAACAAAGGATCAAACAAACACAAACAAACAGTCCTAACTAGGACTACTAGGGATCTGGTGCAGGAGGGGCACCGTCGCGATGAAGGGATAAGAACAACTCATACTCCTCAAGTGAAATCGATACCGATGGAGCAGGCAGTGACATCGGTGGAGTCGGTGTCGATGAAGAAGGCGGTGAAGGCGGCGGAGTCGACGACGATAAAGGCGCACCCGAAGGACCAGCACGCTCCAATGCTGTAAGTCGCTGGTTGTATGAATCCATGGTAGATAACAGTCTATCACTGCTCTGGACCATCGAATCTGTCACCAATCTCAGCCTATCGGTCATGGTCACCTGTGCTGTCTGCAGCTCCGTCACCGTGCGCTCTAACCCTCCAACGCTGCGCTCTGTCCTCTCAGTCGTCTCCATGAGCTCCATAATGCCGCGGTCGAGCGCATCCAATCGTGCTAGCAGCACAGGATCGTCCGTAGGGTGCTGAGACTGCTCCTCGATCCGTCGTAGCAGGTCGTCACGGAGAGACTCCATCATCTGGTGGACTTGGGCAGACTCCTGGGATGGCTATGGACCATGCACACTAGCAGGAGATGCCCTAGAGGACTGGGTCGCAACTAGGTCGCCATAGGATCCCGTACCGTAGTACGCACCCCTATGGAGTCCACCAGCGGCGGTCATCCTTAGCTCGTCCGCCGACGGGGCTTGAGTGGACTGCGAGGAAGTACCGGCCTCTCCTGCATTAGGTGCACTAACAGCCGCCCATTCCCGCAGCCTCTAATACTCGGCCTAGAAAGTATGGATAGTACTCTATAATTTCTAATTTCTAATTTATGTACTTATTATTACTAACTACATAAATATTTATTTGCATCATATTTACTAAGTTATATTAAAATTGACACGAAGTATTAAATTAAGATAACGTATTGTAATACTTACATAGGTCTGCTCGGCCCTCTCGTCAATAAGGCCTTTGCCCTTCCGATGGGTGGCCAGGAAGACGGTCACCATGTCAACGTTACCGACCTTTCTTACCTGTAATTAAATATATTATCTTAGTAATAATTTATCGGATTTGTATTAAAATAATATTTCTAAAAGAGAAAGACATACCAGACGACGGAAATGTTTCGTCATCGAAATCGACCCATCGTACCACTTCGAGGCATGTTGCCTAGCCGCCTTGGCCTTCTCCGACTTTTCCTTGTACCTTGGCTCGTCGAATCGAGCCTTCATCGCATTCCACTGATTAGGGGTGATCCAACCTTGGATCGGCTTTTCGGCACGATCACGATCCTTCTGATCATTAATAGCGTCACGGATCAGCTTGGCAGCGACGGCAGGAAACATCCCCTCGATAAGCTCGGCCCGGTGCGGTGGATAGAAAAACATATCCTAGAAGAGCACAAACCAAATATTTATCAGTTATATATAATATGAATTATTATATGATTCATATTAAAAGCAAATCTATTTTAACCTTGAAGCGCGTAAACCAGTAGTTCTTCCTTTCGTCTGGACCATCAGAGTAGTTAATCCAAGGACCACCATAATTATGCCTCAGCATGTGGCATAGGCGTCTCTGTACCTCTGGGGGACGATATCTATACAGACATATTATATTCATGAAAAAAGTTAATTTATGATAAAAACAAAAAAAAATTATAAACCAAAACACCTACTTTGTACCGTCGGCCCAGATCTCCGTCCTCCTCTCCTCCGGAGGTGCGCATACATCATCTGCATGATGCTGGTCGGTCATCGGCGCAGCCTCCGCCATCTGCTCATCCGTCTCCATCGTTGTATCAGCAGTAGGAACACTAGACGGGCGAGCACTCTCATTAGGCCTGGAACTACTCGTCCCAGGAGATATGCTACGTGACGTCATCCCAGCAGGCCCAGCTACTGTCCGATATGGAGAAGTAATCGGCGACGAGGATCCAGAGCCGGTACCAGTAGGAGGTACCGAAGGAAAACTCCGTCCTCTAGTAGTACCTGTAGGAAGTATCGGAGGATCATGACCTCGTCGTCCCCCTTTTCGGAACGATCCGCGATGACCTGCCATACCTGATAACAGCATATGATAATACAACAAATAATAGAGACTAGAAATATGAAAGTACAACAAATAATAGAGACTAGAAATATGAAAGTACAACAAAGACAAGATAATAACCAAGACAACATATGATGATACATTCTACAATAAACATCTAAGTCCAGATAATATATTCTAGAAGAAACATCTAAGTTCAGATAAGTATATCTCTCTCAATCATCTTCAGAATAATCATCTTGTTCGTCTTCCTCGACCTCATCTTCCTCTTCCTCCTCATCTTCACTTTCATCTTCGCCTTCGTCGGCTTCGTCTTCCTCTTCGAATAATTCTATATCTTCTACATTATGTGTCGTGTAATACGTAACTTCCATGGAGTCTACATCGACAATATTGGTTACAAAAGGTAGCTTGTCCTCCTGGTAAGCTTTTTCGTCAACATCAAAAGTATCTCTAGCTTTAGTCTTGCATACTGTCCACCAGTCAGACTTCATTGATCCCCGTCTCGGATAAGCTATGAAGTACATGAGCTGAGCCTGAGTTGCTAGGACAAACGGTTCGTAGCCTTGATATCTACGTTTGTAGTTTATATCCACACGACCATGCTTGTCAATTTTCCAACCTTAATTTTCAATCGGATCGAACCATTCACACTTGAACAACACGATCTTTGCAGGTTCTCTGCCATTATTATATGACAACTCCACAATCTCTCGCAAGATGCCAAAGAAATTATTTCCTGGATCGACGTCTTTGTAGTTCGAAGACTTGATACACAAACAACTGTTTTTCGTGGAATCAAGATCCAGGAAGCTATCTCTGATCGGAGCATTTGTCGACTTGAACCGAAAGCCATTGATACAGTAACTTTGCCATATTTTAACGAAAGTAATTAGTCCCTTGGCAAGAGTTCTAATTAATTCAATCTCGGATGAAATTAGACGATCGACTTGAATATCAAAGAAGAGATAATAAGTTATTTATTGTGCAGTTGCATTAGAAAAGGCCAGTAATTACCGAGCTACTTACATATTTGCTCAACCAAGAAGGAAAATGACGTCTCATTTCTTGTTCTAATGCTTCGTCTGTTAGGTAGGGTCTAACCAGCCTCAACTCACCATTATATGTACTGGAAAACAATGAAACAACCGCCGATTAGTACAATAATATTAGCTTATACTATTACATTGAGATGACGTAAACTCATCATTCCTTACTTAACCCCTCTAGCTTCTCCACTTCATCCTCATCGCAATTGAGTAATACATACAACTGAGCAGCCCTTAGCACTTCGTCATTCAAATATCTCTTCTTCATTTTTCCCGAAGGCTTTTCGGACGCATTGAATACTTTCAGTATTCTATCATTAAATTTTTGATATTCGTCGTCGTTTTTCAGAGCCCTCGTTCTATTCGTAGCAACATGAGGTTTGAAATAGGAGGAGCAGAAATTTGTAATCTCCTCGAGAATATAGGCTTCACAAATAGAACCCTCGACCCGAGCCTTATTTTTCACCTTTCTTTATAGGTGATTCAAATGTCGCTCGAACGAGTACATCCATCGATATTCGACGGGTCCACCAACACGTGCCTCGTAGGATAGATGAATCGACAAATGCTCCATAGAGTCGAAGAATCCAGGAGGGAACACCCTCTCTAGTTTGCACAGTGTTACCGCAATGTCCTTCTCTTGCTTTTTTAGACGATCAACGAGCAATTTCTTAGAACAAAGGTCCCTGAGAATATGCTAAGCTCCGTCAATAGATCCCAAACTGCCTGCGATAAGAATTTTCGAAATAAAATCGAAATTAACCGCTCCATGAATACGTGACAATCATGGCTCTTCATACCTGTCAGTTTGTTCTCCTTGAGGTCGACGCATCTTCTCAAGTTAGAAACATACCCATCTAGAAATTTCAGACCTTGAATCCAAAATAAGTCATATCAGCGACATATTTAGCGACTCCATACAAAAACGTCGCTATTTTTTGTGGTTTTAGCGACGTTTATGTATGACGTCGCTGTTTGTCGCTGACAGCGACTAATAGCGACGTCTAGCGGCTGCAATTTTTTAAATGAGAATAGGCGTCGCAAGTTCGTCGGTACACGTCGCTGATTCAGCGACATATAGCGACGAAATTTAAGTAGCGTCGCTGTTTCATAAATACCAGCGACGTTTAGCAACGTTCTAGAATTACGTCGCTAATATTTTCATATAGCAAGGGTTTCGCTTTTCGATCTTTCACAAAATTTCCCCCCAAATATTTCGTGCCCTCCGGCGATTTCCCCAAAATTTCCCTCCGCGATGCCCCTCCGGCGATTTCCCTCCTCCGGCCTCCTCCTCCGCGGCGCTTCTCCGGCGATCTCCCTCCTCCTTCTCCTCCTCCTCCTTCCTCAGGTAGCTCCGGATCAGGTAACTCTTCCCCCCCCTCCCCCGCCCCCCCGCTTCCCAGTTTTTCCTCGACTTTTAGCTCTCTCTCTCGCTTGTAGTTCGTGTCCACGAGAGCGTGGACTCGCTGCCGGGGACACGAGACTCACAGTGGACTCGCTTCTAGTTCATGTGACACCTATTTTGTTGGTTTGGACACGTCGTGTCCCACTGTGTGGACACGAGACTCACAGTGGACTCGCTTCTAGTTCGTGTGACACCTATTTTTTTGGTTTAGACACGTCGTGTCCCACTGTGTGGACACGAGACTCACAATGGACTCGCTTCTAGTTCGTATGATACCTATTTTGTTGGTTTGGACACGTCGTATCCCACTGTGTGGACACGAGACTCACAGTGGACTCGCTTCTAGTTCGTGTGACACCTATTTTGTTGGTTTGGACATGTCGTGTCCCACTGTGTGGACACGAGACTCACAGTGTGACACCCACTGTTTTGCTTGGATTCGAATTCAAATTTAGGGTTCGAGCCCTATTTACTGATACTGGGAGTTATTTTTGGGCTTTTTCAGGGTTTTGAAATGATGAATAAATTGACTAATAATTATTATCGAGCTCTATAAAATTTCAGCTATGTCACGAAGGATGGATACTAATCCTGTGAATGAGTTTTCTCCTAAGTATTCTCGACAGTTGAGAATGATTTAGCTCACTGACATTACTGAAATATGGAATGATTAGTGTAGGATATGTTGGTCAGGTTTTGGCAGAGTCAGCTATGTCACGAAGGATGGATACTAATCCTGAATACCATATTTTAAATCCTACAACGCTGCTTAGTTGAAAGTCTTATAATTAGACTTTCTGTTCAGTACCCTTTGACTGCTTAGTTGAAAGTCTTAATTAGTAGTAGATAATCTATGGTACGACATCGTGATCAGGACATAGACCCTGCAGCCATTCGACTGGCGAGGCATAAACTATGTAGCCGTAGATAAAGTTGACTGTCCTCCTACCCCCATCCCTCGGCAATGATGATACGACAACCTATCACTACATCTTTTAGTAGTAGATAATGTCTTAGTATTACATTATGTGGGTTCATCTTGATTCTGTTACATCCTTCAGATACTAGATTCGATAAGAACATATACTACACAATATGTACAGAACATAGATGATTCAAACTAATGTATGCTAGAATGCATTTTGGGTTGTGTTCTGAGCCATTCGTCCCCACACTTGGCAATTATGCAGAACCGTTTGTGGATATACAGGAGTCATCCTGATGAATTATTATCTGTGTCAATCTTTGCAGAATTATCTTAAAATGGATATGAATTACTATCTGCGGAACCGTTTGTGGATGTACAATCGTCATCCTGAATTACTATCTTATAATTTTCTATTTTACTAAAGAATAAAATATAACAAATACGCAGGTGAAGAGGGGTGAGGACGCAAACATGGTGACAGTCTTCCTGGCCACCCATCGAAAGGACGGGAAGCTCATCGACGACCGGGCTACTCAGATCTATGTAAGTACTAATTTAGATTTTGTTAATTTTTAATACAACTTGAAGAATATACAGATACCATATACTTAATAATAATTAAATATTTTAGACGTTTATTAGGCTAATTTAGGTAAGTACTGATGTATAGAGATGCACAATGATTTCTAGGAAGAGTATGTTAGGCTACGTGATGAGCGTGCGAGTGCTAGTGCACAGGCAGAGGGAGGGGTTGGTACATCGCAACCCTCTTCGTCCCAGTCGGAGGACGAGCTCTGGAAGACCGCTGTTGGTGGTCTTCAGAGGGGTACGTACTACGGTACGGGGTCCTACGACGCATTTATTGCGACGCAGGCATCCAGGGCTCCCTCTTCCAGTGCGCATTCACAGCCGTCACAGGCCGAGTCGTCCCGAGTCGAGGAGACCATTGTCCGCCAGATTGCTGAGCTGCACGACAATATGCTGAGGAGGATTGCTGAGCAGCAAGGGCCTCAGGAGCAAGAGGACGCTGCGTCGGTCACCGCACGCTTTGACGAGCTCGAGCGCACCGTGCAGCAAGTACAGGGGACACAGGAGTCCATTCACGACATCGTTACCAGGATAGCGACTTGCATGGAGCAATGCAGCGCCAGACTCTGAGCCCTAGAGGAGATGCGGACGCACCCATCTCCAGCGGTTACACTGCCTCCTTCTCCAGCGGTTGCATTGCCTCCTCCTTCATCGTCGTCGGTGGTTCTTACACCGGAGCAGTATGCTTACCTTCTTTCCAGGAGCGGTGATAGGAGCGGTGATGCTCCTCCTGATCAGTCGTAGTCGGCATATACATTGTTGTGTGATGGCCCATTGTTGGGCCTTTTATGTGGTTTTACATACTTTATTCTTATGTGGACACATTATGTTTGACATTGTTACAAATTTTCATAAATCTGTGTTGATTGTGGACACATTGTATTTCAAACGTATTCGTGATTATGTGTATGTATTGTTTGATACTGTGTTCGTGATACACAGTCATTGTTGTCAAATGGTGCTGCAAATTCTGCAAATGCTGCAATTGCTGTAATTTTTTTTAATTTTTTTTAATATTAGCGACGTTCAGCGACTATCAGCGACGTCCAGCGACGATATAAACGTCGCTAATTACGTCGCTAATATTAATGATTACCGTCGCTAATCGTTACTAAACGTCGCTACATGGACGTCGCTAAACGTCGCTTTATGTCGGTAATATAGTGACGTTAAAAAGTCGCAGAACGTCGCCATTTGGCTCTAAAGCCAGGACAGCATCGATGCATTTCAAGTCGCTCAACGTCGCTAGGTTACGTCGGTAAATTATGACATTTTATGTCGCTGGCAGTCGCTAAATTAGCGACGTGGGCACGTCGCTAAAGATCGTCGCAATAGCAACGTTTGGCGACGTTTTCTTGTTTAGCGACTAGCTTAATCGCGACTACTTGAAAACGTCGCTAAATACGTCGCTAATAGAAATTAGCGACGTATTTGCCCTTTTTAGCGACGTCTTGGCGCGTCGCTGAATTGAAAGATTTTAGTAGTGACCCTCTCTAGTTTGCACAGTGTTACCGCAATATCCTTCTCTTGCTTTTTTAGACGATCAACGAGCAATTTCTTAGAACAAAGGTCCCTGAAGAATATGCTAAGCTCCGTCAATGGATCCCAAACTGCCTGCGATAAGAATTTCCGAAATGCAATCGAAATTAACCGCTCCATGAATACGTGACAATCATGGCTCTTCATACCTGTCAGTTTGTTCTCCTTGAGGTCGACGCATCTTCTCAAGTTAGAAACATACCCATCTGGAAATTTCAGACCTTGAATCCACCTACAAAGCCTCATTTTATCCTCCTTCTCCAGTGAGAAAATTGCCTTAGGCTGCTTCAACTTCCCATTCCCGTCCTCTATCAAATGCAATGCAGGACGTCTACATATTTTTTCCAAGTCCAATCTAGCCTTTGGATTGTCTTTCGTCTTCCCCTTTACGTCCATTACAGTATTAATTATGTTATCAAACACATTCTTTTCGATATACATGACATCAAGGTTATGTCTAATCAGATTGGTGCTCCAATATGGAAGATCCCAGAATATACTCATCTTCGTCCAGTTATGAGTGCGACCAAATTCGTCACACTTGTAGCCCGTAGCAGGCTGCTCAATAGCTCTTGGTAAATCTTTTACCTCTTCCCATATCGTGTATCCGGACCACCTTGGCGGGGGATTAGCCTTCTTCACAACGCCAGCACGAAAAGTATTCTTGTTCCTCCGGTACGGATGATCCTTCGGCAGGAATTATCGATGACAATCGAAGAAGCACGATTTGCCTCCGTGTTTCAAACGAAAAGCCTTAGTGTTGTCCATGCAATACGGACATGAAAGACGACCATGCGTGCTCCATCCAGATAACATTTCATAGGCCGAAAAGTCATTGATGGTCCACATAAGTGCTGCCCGCATCTGGAAATTTTGTTTTTT
Source organism: Iris pallida (assembly GCA_029216955.1). Taxonomy (NCBI): domain Eukaryota; kingdom Viridiplantae; phylum Streptophyta; class Magnoliopsida; order Asparagales; family Iridaceae; genus Iris; species Iris pallida. The sequence goes on along the minus strand of JANAVB010025196.1, from coordinate 33,969,275 downwards.
AGATACATCGTACGTGTTGGAACCTACTTCCCAGAGATGATTCAACTCATCAATCGATGGCTGTAAATACACATCGATGTTCCTTTTCGGATTGTTCGGACCTGGGATAATAATGGTAAAGAACATATACGGAGTCTTCATGCACATTCAAGGCGGTAGATTGTACGGGGTGACGATCACAGGTCAACACGAATACTGGGATTCCGAAAGTCCGAATGGGGTAAAACCGTCAGAGCAGAGACCCAATCTGACATTACACGGATCAGAAGCAAAATCTGGATACTCTCGATCAAAGTGCTTCCATTCTTCACCATCAGATGGGTGATCCAACACTCTTTCGGTATGTTTCCGCTTATGCCAACTCATGTTTTCTGCAGTTTCCTTCACCATAAACAACCGCTGCAACCGCGACGTCAACGACAAGTAGTGCATCGAAGAGGTAGGCTTCCTGGCACCGACAGACTTTCCTCTACCACATGCCTTGTAGCGATCGACACCACAAAATCTGCAGGCGTCTTCATCCTTGTCGTCTTTGTAGTACAACATGCACCCGTTGCGACAGGCATCGATTTTTTCGTATCCCATCCAGAGCGATCTAACCATCCTCTTAGACCGGTAGAAGTCTTTAGGCAACTTCGCACCCTCAGGCAATATTTCTATAAGCAACTCCATAAGACGGTTGTAGCAATCTTGCGACATGTTAAAATCGGACTTGATGCTCAACAATCTTGTAACCACCTCCAACGGTGAATGATCCTCACAACCAGGATATAATGGAGTCCTTGCATTCTCCAGCAACTCCATGAACTGTGCAGCATCAGGGTTCGGTGCGTCCTCAGGTTCATCATGATCATCCGGATCGAAACTAGGCCCGGCCGCGTCAAAAACCATGTTCACCAACCCATCGTCGTAAGGAGCGTTGTTGTGGACATCCACATAAGGCTCGTACTCCGATGCTAAAGACACAAGTTCTCCATGCTCTCTCCACTGATAGTAATTCGGCATGAAACCCTTCGAGTATAAATGATACGTGACATCCACTTCTGGATGATATTTCAAGTTGCGACATCTCACACACGGACACTTAATTTTGGTACCGTCCATGTACTGAGGGAACGCCTTAGCAAACTGCAGAAACTGGTGTACACCCTCTATGAATTCATCTCGCACACCGTACATGTCATCAGGATGACGGTTGTACATCCACGAACGATTCCGCAGATAGTAATTCAGCTCCATATCCATTTGAGGATAATTCTGTAAGATAGATACAAGCACATCGTTGAAACACATGTGAAAGTAATAGCATTTGAGGATATTCCTATTAGTATCGATATCGAAATCGGTATCACACCAATAAGGTAAGGAAATATATACTTGAAATGCCCTTACTGCCTACTGCAGGGGACCATTTGAGGATATTCCTATTAGTATCGATATTGAAATCGGTATCACACCATTCCTATGAGTATCGATATTGAAATCGGTATCAGACCATTCCTATGAGTATCGATATCGAAATCAGCATCACACCATTCCTATGAGTATCAATGTTGAAATCGGTCATAACAACCATTCCTATGAGTATCGATATCGAAATTGGTATCAGACCATTCCTATGAGCATCGATATCGAAATCGGTAACATACCATTCCTATGAGTATCGATATCGAAATCGGTAATATCGACCATTCCTATGAAGTATATGTTAGATTAATAGTCCAAGTCTAATGTATCGTGTCCAAGTCCAATGTGCTCGTGTCCAAGTCCAATGTGCTCGTATACAATTTCTCGGATCATTTGTGTTTGTTTACTTCCTTGCTTAATTCATAAGATGCATGTTATTAACATTTCAGATATATTTCACTTTGGTTAAGATATCGAATATCCATAATCATGACTAAGATGACCGAACTTTAATCATGAAGGAAGAAGGATAACTAACTCGATTTAGAAAGAATTAGTACAAAGTTGGACAAGGCTCTTCTCTTAGAGAAACATAACTACATATGAGACTTTCAAAAGGGAAATCCTTTTCAAGTGTTTCCAAAATCTCAAGTTGGGAACAGTACTTAAATACATGTTTCTCTCAGTTTAGTTTTCTCTAAAAAAAATAATTTGTTTTCTTTCTAGTTCAATTCATCTCAGTCTTAGTATGTATGTTCTTTCTTAAGAATTTCAGATATATATTCACTATGGTTAACTAAAATATTCAGGTATCCTCAATTTGGGATATCATTTCTAATCATGTATATTGGGAAAGGAAAGTGATTACTTTCATATGTTTGGATGCCAAAGAAATTGAGGAGGAAAGGAAAATGATTCCCAATGGAAGAAAAATTAGGGGAGAAAGTGATTACATCCATCCAAGCAAGGAAACACTTTTCCACATTAAAGTATTCACTTTCCTTTCCAAATTCCTTGCCATTTCCAAACAATGGAAAAGAAAATCAGTGGGAATTACAATTTTTCAAAGGAAAGGAAATGCCAAGGAATTGATTTCCTTTTTCTTCCATTTCGTGAACCAAACGAGGCCTTTGTTCCAACGCTTTCACAATTCTGTGATATTACATACCCAATGATTGAAATGTAACAATTTAGTGATGTATTTTGTTGTAAATGATTGAAATGTAAAAATTCAGTGTATGTTTATCAAATTTATATTTTTGACAAAAGTTCAATATTAGGTCCAGTCTATTAAACATTGAAAATATATTATATATGTTCGTGTCGTATTCGTGTCGTATTCGTGTCTGTGTCGTGTCCATGTAATATCTAGAGATATCGGGTCCAGTCTATTAAACAAAATGATATAACTGCTCAAAGAGAATTAGCACATATATTATATATGTTCGTGTCGTATTCGTGTCTGTGTCGTGTCCATGTCAAATGGCTACTAGAGATATCGGGTTAGGGTTTACCTGAGCTTTGGGGCTGATAGAGGAAGGGGGTGGCCGAGAAGAGGAGGAGAAGGAGCTCGCGGTGGAGGAGCTCCGCGGCGCGTGTAGGCGGTTGGAGGAGGAGGAACTCGGTGGAGGAGCTCGGTTGGAGGAGGAGGGGATCTTGGGATGTCCGAGTAGGAGGAGGAGGAGGAGGAGGAGGAGGAGCTCGCGGTGGAGGAGGAGGAGGGGTCGGTGGAGGAGCTCGGAGAGGAAGAGGAGCACGCAGCAACGAGGAGAAGGAGGAGGAGGCCGGTCGGCGGAGGAGGAGTAGGAGGAGGAGGTCGGTGGAGGAGAAGGAGCGGTGGAGGAAGAGGAGGAGCTCGAAGAGGCGGTGGAGGAGGAGGCTGGGCTACGACGGAGAATAGGGGGGAAACAATTTTTTTGGAAAAATTTCGTGTGAGAATGGGGGGAAAGAAAAACCCGATCGGGTTAATGGAAAACATTTACCGACGTCAGTGAAAGACTTCGCTGAACGTCGCTATATTCTAAAAATACAGCGACGTCGTATTCTAGTGTCGCAAAAACGTCGCTAATAGTAAAACAATAGCGACGTTTACCGACTTTTGGGTGACGTAAAATTTTGTTATAAAAAAATTAGTCGCAATACGTCGCTGAACGTCGGTAGTAGTGACGTCCCGCGACGTAAGAATTATACGTCGCTAAATTGCCAAATAATAGCGACGTTTTAATGAAAACGTCGCTAAACTCGTCGCTGATATAACTTATTTTGGTAGTGATGAGTCATCAACTTCAATTATGGAGATTGCTACGGGTTGGTGAGCGATTTCAATTGTAATCTCTTTCTTTTCTTCTTAAGTGTGTGAGGGGGTTGAACATATTAGGGCAAAAGGTTCAACATTGTTTTCGTCAATCTTGTAATTTTATCTGAGTTATAGAGATTGGGACCAAGTGACATATACTTGTCTTTATCTGTGCTTGGTGTCCGTTAGACGGGGGTTGGTTATTTCAGGTGGGTTGGCCTAAGTTTTAAAAGCGGCAACGTCTCAGACCCACTATAAAAAAAAAAAAAAATAGGGATCATAACCACTTAAACTAACAAACCACGTATGTAACTTAATAGAAGAATGATCAAATATCATAGTAATATACACACATAAAATTTGTCTCAAAGTGGAATGGTGGGACTCCTTTATGGACCGAAGCCAACATAAACTTTATAATCTAAATTGTTAAGATGGGGACCCTTCAAAATAATGTCTTTCATTATCATATGGTGATGTTGCAGTTTTAAACTGAGATAGATACTGTGGATTTCGACAACTTAGAAAACCCAAAATAAAATTGCAAATTTACGAGTTATGGTTTGATCTGGTAAGGCAAAGATAACACCAATTTGTAGCTTTTCTGCTGACATGACTACATCGTAGGCCATTTTCTTAAATGCTAAGTTTATGCCAACTATTCTTAGAAGTTAAAGTGAATGTTGTGGAGTACTATTCTAAAAGTTTAATGGGCTAGATACAGAATACGTATAGGTACCCATATTTATTTTTATTTTTATTTTTTTATTTATACGTTCTTACGGTTGGGGGCTCTAATCCTACCGGTTATGTCTGGTGTGAGACCTGCTTTCCACGTTAGCTACAAGCATTGTACCAATTTCTAAACGTTTTCTTGCCTAAGTTTCAAAATTCTTCTTACTTCAACATGTAACTAATAATTTGAGATATCTAAATCTTAAGAGAGAGAAGTTCTAAACCATTTTGCATAAAAGGATGACATATAGGACCGTTACGTACCATTTATCCCGGTCTGGCAAAGATCATGCAGGAATCAAGCAAAGGGATCAAAACATGGTCCTAATCCACAACTAGGACTTCAGCTCAATTCTTCTAATTCTTTTCCTAGATAAGTCGTAATCAAAATCTAGGACTTGTTAAAAATAATGCTTATTTCACTATCTTATGGCGGTGTTAAAAGTTTTTAAAATGAAATAAAGATTGTGGACGATTTCAACTTATATAACTATGACATACATAGACTTGATCTGGGAAGGTCAGAAAACCACCAAATTGGAACTTTCTTCTGAAGTAGCTGTAGCTATGACATCCAATATTTTGTTTTTCTTTTTCTTTTTCTTTTTGTTTATTTTTAACTTGTTTCTTTCGTTATTAAAGCATATAACACAAACATATGTGCCAGTCACATGGAAAAAATAAATGTTTTGCTGCTAAGGGTGAGCATTATTCAGTTTTGGACCGAAAACCAAATCGAACCGAATAAGAGATTCGGTTCGCCTGAATAAAAAAATGGCTTTATTTCGGTTTCGAAAATACTAAAAAAAAAATTGTTCGATTTCGGTTTTGGATTTCAATTTCGGTCTAACCAAATACTGAATAAGACTTATGTAATTATATAAATACGCTCGATTCTATACATAAATGATTAAAATGTGGATATTCTTGTGTATATTTTGAAAACAACAATTTTATGTATGTGTTTTCAAGTCCAAGTTTGATAATTTAACAACTAGTCCAACTTTGGACCAAACTTTATAATACAACAAACGTGTGTGTGTGTATGTGTGTGTGTGTTTTCAAGTCCAAGTTTGATAATTTAACAACTAGTCCAACTTTGGACCAAACTTTATAATACAACAAACGTGTGTGTGTGTGTGTTAACTACAATTTCAACTTTGGGTCCGACCAATTAAACAATATATATATATATATATATATATATATATATGTGTGTGTGTGTGTGTGTGTGTGTGTGTGTGTGTTTGAGACCCTAAAACTAAATAACCCTAAATAGAGTGATACAACACAGGAACTGGTTTGGCATCACTATTATGCAGAGGGATCAATATATAAACATAGGATGGAGCCTCCTAGGCAAAGCTAGCTAATGCTTCTGTTAATTAAAGACTTAAACATCATATACTACTCCAGGTCATTCTAAAGACTGGTGGGGCATCTGCCTATTTTAGGAAGCATAAACATCTCTAAAGGATGATACTAACCTTGTTGCGAGGAACAATTCATGTCGGGGACTAGCTAGTCTAGTCTTCATTAGTGTGCATTTGCATGGAAAGCAGTGCTCCACCTTCTTCTTGGTGGGGTAATCAAATTAAGCTTAACAAATGCCCACACAACTCACGAGAGATAGATCTTCTTTCATCCTCAATCATCTTCCCATCTCCATCTTATTGTTTTTCCTTTAGGCGAAAGCTTTAAAGGAAAGATACAAAGATAGGAAATAGAAGAGAAGAAAAAGGATATTTGACTGGTTAACTAATAGAAAAAGAACTGGTGATAACAAAAAGCGGCCAATTGTCCAGCCAAAGTTATCAGTAACAATACTTCTAATTGGGCAGTGTCTCAAATTTTGGAGAACATGAAAACGAAATGTCCCGCTACGGACAGATCGATCCGCAAGTGAAGGACCGAAGGCACGGTCCTGATGCATAAAACTCAACATAGTTCTTGTGGTCAGTCAAATGCATCTCGATTCTCCTCCGGCATTAAAGATCTCGCATCCTCACATCTCTGGCCGAACGAACGGTTAGTCAACAAACGCTACGGTGCCTGAACTAATCTTGAGGCAGCGTTTAAACTACAAAATACTACTCCTTTAAAACCAATCTTAGTCAGTCAAAAGTCTTGATCCTAGATGGTCCAAAAGATACATAAAGGGTATTCTAATTATTAGGAAGGGAAGAAAGAAAAAAAAGCAATCTACAACACTACAAAAAAGGGAGTGCCTGAAGGAAGAAAATATACTGTTAAAAGGAGTGAAGAAGCAGAATGGTTAGCAGAAGCACTGCGTGCTTTCTCCCCTTCCCAACTGTTACCAACTATTTGAAAATTTTGGACACGCAGAGCAGTGCATTCTAAAGAATGGTATAAACTCGCAATGATATCTAAGCATTTTATAATTCTCCTCTCTTCATGTACCCAATCAAGCCCTTTCAATTCAGGTTTGTCTCAAAGTAAAGCACCCCCATCACAAAGCAACATTAAAAGCACTATGCGGCATTATCTGATAAAAAGTTCCCTCATTTTAATGAACAAGCATCATTGTGGGTGTCTACGTATATGTGGCCATGTGAGCTAAAGCCCCACCTATCGGACACAACAACATGCATCAAGCGGAGAATACTGATGTTCCATGGCCTAACAAACCATTTAAATACTTGCAATAGGAAAATGGTATTCATAATAGACTCACTCTCTGTAAAGCTTATTTCAAAAAAAAAAAAAAAAAAAAAACCTCTCTGTAAAGTTCATGGAGTTACCTATATCCAGAGTACTTACTAGAAGCAGGATCAGAACCACACCCTTAATTCATATGATCTTTTTGTGTTAATACGAGCAACCTGTTCATAGGAAAAATAGGCAGACATTATTAGCAATGATAATTGTTATTAGTGACGAAATAGGAAGAAAACGACGATGTAGAGAATAAAGAATCAAGGTAGGCCCTTCTGATAATATTGGCCAGAAACCAAAATGTTCTGTTCACTCCCATAAAGGGACATGAACAATGCAAAACTGTAGGTACTTTTTCTCATTATTGGCAAAAACATTCTTTCACTTAAGACGCAAATTAACAAAAATATGTATCATCTTTCCGTTGCTGCAGTTACAACTGGAGCAAAAGTTAGCTGCTAACACAAAGAGAAGCCGTAAGATATATAACTTTGATGCATCATACATAAACAAGCAGACAATATAAGTAACAATAGCCTAGTGGTTAAGAGAGATGCATGCGGCCCGAGTGGTAAGGAGCTCGAATCCCAGTGGGAGCGATTCCAGAAACAATTTACCTGATTCCAAATATATATATATATATATATATATATATATATATATATATATATATGCCCGAGTGGTAAGGAGCTCGAATCCCAGTGGGAGCGATTCCAGAAACAATTTACCTGATTCCAAATATATATATATATATATATATATATATATATATATATATATATATATATATATATATATATATATATATATATATATATATATATAAGGAATATTGAAAAAATGGTTTCGGGAGCGGGAGCAGGCGACCTAGAGAATTCTAGGGTTTTCCTCACGCCGCCTCCCCAATCATATATATATATATATATATATATATATATATATATATATATATATATATATATATATATATATATATATATATATATATATATATATAAATATATATATAAGGAATATTGAAAAAATGGTTTCGGGAGCGGGAGCAGGCGACCTAGAAAATTCTAGGGTTTTCCTCACGCCGCCTCCCCATCCGCCGGACCCACTCGCGGAGGGGAGGAGGCGACCTGGGAGGAAGGGAGGGGGCGGGCGGCCCCCTCTAGCCGGAGTCGGCGGCCCCCTAGGCGCGGGGGGGCCTGGCGGAGGGACCGGGGGGTCGGGCGGACCCCCGAAGGGGTTAGCGGCAAGTTCGAAGGGGGGGGCGGCCGTCCCCCCCCCCCCCCCAGGCGGTGGCGGAGGGCGGGGTGGCCCGGGTGTCGGCGGGTTCTCCGGCGATCAACGGGCCGGTTGCCCCTATGTTCAAATCCGAATCGGGTTTCGGGGCTCGCGATGGTCGGAGCGATGATGATGGCTGGACGACGGTGGTGAGACGGCGTTCGGGTGGTGGAAGAGGGGCTCAAAATCAAGTTACGAGTCGGCCGGGCCCTGGGAGGAACGGGAATAGGTATTCTATTGGCCTAGGTGGCTCTCGTCGACAGGGAGGAGGTCCGGGGCGCCCTGCGACTGGATGGCGGCCTAAGGCGACGGCGGCGGAGAAAGGAAAGGGTATTGCTAGGGATGTCGAAAGTCAGAGGACTCCTTCTGCCACCGGGCCTTGTCCCAAATCCTGGAAGGATGTTTGTATGTCGGGTGGGAACAAGAGCCCGGTGTCGATGGAGTACGTGCCACCGATGCAGGTCGGAGGAGGCCTCCGAGCTTATTTCCCAGCAGAGAAGATTACGGAGGTCACGGACTTCTGGAAGAATATGCTTGCGATGTATGTGTTGGAAAGTAAACCGTTCTACGGACAGATACGGAGATATGCAGAGAGGGTATGGCGTCCCAAGGGGAGCATGGAGTTCTTCTCCCGTGAAAATAAATTTTACTTCGTTAAATTCGACCTGGAGGAGGATGTGTCCAGGATTATTCAAGGAGGGCCCTGGTCCTTTGACGGGCTGCTCATTATACTGAAGGAGTGGACACCGGAGTTGAAATGTGAGAAGGAGGTGCTGAATGCGATTTTCGTCTGGATTCGATTTTCTGAGTTTCCGGTGAAATACTGGAGTATCTCTCTGCTTTTGAGATTAGCTAGCTTGGTCGGTAAGCCGATCAAGACGGATGAGGCTACAGCTTTCCGTACCAGGCTGATGTACGTCAGGGAATTTGTGGAGATTAAGGCTGGGACGGAGCTTCCGAGTATGCTCGAGTATCAGGTGGCGTCCGGGGAGGTTCTGACGCAGGCCGTGGAGTATGATTGGGTCCCCCCAATCTGTTCCCTCTGTGCGTGCTTTGGGCACTCATCTAGTGCTTGCCTGACGAGAGGGACGGAGACTGCTAGGTCCTTGGCTGCACAGATGGAGGTAGCTGAGCCAGAGGTGGCGCCCAGTCCCATTGCCAGAGTGGCGGCGACAGTCAGGCCGACGGAGGAGGACTCCTTGATGGAGGTGGCCAGGAGGTCAGAGACTGACACCCCGTAGAGATAGGAGGATTCCCAGGGCACGATGGTCCCGTTCAGGCCCCAGAGGATGATGGTGACCAGGGATATGAGTTCTCTGGTTAGCAGACAGGATGGGTTGGAGACTTCTATGGTGGAAAAGGTCTATAGCAGGAAAAGACATGTCCCGTCCCCACGGGAAGATGAGCTCCGACCGGGGGCTAGATGATCAGACCAAGGCCAACCCAGATTGGACCTTGGCTCTTTCCAGGATTCAGGCACATCTTGATCGGGCTTTGGAAAATAGCGAATGGTGATACTTTCCGAATTCCAGGGCGGAAGGGCTAGCGGCGGGGACCAGCGATCACTCTCCTATCCGGGTAGGTCTCTCTGAGAGGCCCACTTGAAAGGCTCGGCCATTCCGGTACAACAATGGCTGGTACCTCTCTGCGGGATACGAGGAGGTTGTTATGGGAGGGCTACAGCATACTAGGGAGGGCACGGCTCAGTTCCACATGGTTCACAAACTCAAACAGGTTAAGAGAGATATTCGGGATTGGGTGAAGAAGATGTCGCGGTCTTCCCTGGAGGAAAAGGAGGCCGAGCTTCGAGAGGTCCAGAAGGCTCTGCAGTCTGACATGCTGAGCGGGGAGTTGGCGGCTAGGGAGAGGGACCTGATTGCGGAGGTCAACATCCTGAGACTTCAGCAGAAGATTAGTGCGGCCCAGAGGGCCAAGTGTTCTTGGCTCAAGGATGGTGATCGCTGTACCAAGTTCTTCTATGATATGATCCGTGCCAGACAGCACCGGAACAGCATCCCCAGGCTGCTTAATGGCGAGGGCAGACTTGTTGGAGATCCAGTGGAGATCCAGGAGGAGGCAGTCAGGTTCTACTCTGACTTATACCAGCAGTCAGATTATCCTATCATGTTCCCAGGGCTTGTCACGAAGCGGCTGCTAACGCACCATGAGAATAGTTTGCTGCTAGCCCCTGTGAGATTGGAGGAGGTGGCGGCTATTGTGATGAAGGCAGATCCAAATAAGGCTCCGGGGCCGGCCATCTCCTCTTGCGGCTTTTTTAGGCGTCACTGGGGTGAGCTTAAGTTCTCAGTCCTGGAGGCGGTGCAGGAGTTCTTCTTGGAAGGGAAGTTGTTGAAGGAGCTGAAGCACACATTCTTGACCTTGGTTCCGAAGAAGGAGGGTACGACCTCCCTCGTCGACTTCAGGCCTATTGCGTGTTGTAATTATCTATACAAGATAATTGCTCACCTCATGTGTCGGCGTATGGAGGGGATTATGTAGGACTTGGTATCTCGGAATCAAGCGGCTTTCATCAAGGGGCGCTCGATTGCTGAGCACAGCCTTCTTGCACATGAGATGGTGAGAGATTTCAACAAGCCGGGGGGGATGAAGGCTTGTGTGAAGCTGGATTTACGGAAAGCCTATGACACGGTCAACATGGACTTCCTATGCCATCTTATGCTTGCTATGGGGTTTGATGAGAGATGGGTGGCAAGGGTGAGGGAGTGCATATGCTCCCCCACATTTTTGATCCTCATTCAGGGTACTCCATATGGATGCTTCTCGAGCAACAGGGGACTGCGGCAGGGGGATCCTCTCTCTCCGTGCCTGTTCACCTTGGCGATGGAGTACTTTACTTGTTTGATGGACCTGGCTGTGTATAGTAGGAAGATTGTTCCTTTCTTCAGGCAGGTCAAGCCGGTGGTGTCTCACTTGATATATGCTGACGACCTCTTGGTATTCCTGCATCCATCTATGAGGGGGATGAGGGCGCTTTCAGATATTATGGAGGAGTTAGGGAGGCTGTCCGGTCTGCAGCTGAATAGGGAGAAGAGCAGGGTCTATTTCAGCTCTCAGTGCACCCTCAAGGAGGAACAGGCCCTTGCTCTGGGAGTGGAGAAAGGAGAGTTACCGGTAAAGTATCTGGGGGTTCCATTGACGGTCAATTATGCCAGGGATCTGGATTGTCTCAGCCTGGTGGATTTTGCCCAAAGGAGAGTGGAAGGCTGGCAGGCAGCTGGATTGTCCTTTGGTGGCCGTATTGAGCTGGTGAGGTCTGTTATCTCTGGCATCGCTATGTTCTGATTGCAGTCGATTCAGATTCTGGTAGCTACCATAAGGAAGGTGGAGTCTATTTGTGCTAATTTCATCTGGAGAGGAGGTATGCATGCTATTGCTTGGAAACAACTATGCCGGACCCGGGAGGAAGGAGGAGTGGGGTTGCGACCTCTTCGGGTGGTTAGGGAGGTATCTGGGGTGCGGATGGCGTGGCGGTTCATCACAGGAGGTTCCCTTTGGGCAGAGTAGATGGCTAGCAGATATGTGCGGCGGATGAATTTCTGGCAATGCATGATTGATAACAATTTCTCGGTCTCATTTAAGGCTATCCTTAGGTGCAGACCGGTTCTACAGTCCGCTATTTGCAGGATTATGAAAGATGGAGCGAATACTGATCTCTGGCTGGACCCGTGGATGGGAAATGGCTTCCTTCTGGAGATCTTGGGTACTCAGTGGGACAGAGAGACGAGCCGGGGGGTAAAATGCAGTCGGATCATCAGGGATGGAAGCTGGAGGCCCGAGGAGTATCCATTCATGGCTCAGTTTGGAGAGGCGATTCGTCGGATCTCTATCAATACTAACCAGCCTGCGGACTCCTGGAGTTGGGTTGCTCCTGGTTCGGTTGGAGGGTCCGGGACATTCAATTTTATAAGTTGCTATAATCTGGTTCGGCCTCCACATGACAGAATTGCAGAGTATGACTTCATCTGGGCGAAAGGGATTGCCCGCAAAATACAACTCTGCTCATACAGACTCCTTCTGGGCAGATTGATAATGCGGGACAGACTTATCAGGTTTGGGATGCAGATTCCAGACCCGAAGTGTGTACTCTGTATGGGCGAAGCGGAATCTATGGGCCACCTATTCTTTGAGTGTCCGTTGACTTGGCACATCTGGGCGGAGCAGTGTATGCGATCGATGGGTGGAGTTGGTAGTGCCAGAGATATCCGGGGGATCCTCAGCTGGATCAGAGGTCGCCGAGGCATGGATCCTGGTTGGACCAAGATGGCTAGAGTTAGACTTGCAGCATAAGTTTGGCATGTCTGGAGGGAGCGCAACAGGCGTATCTTTGAGGGACTGGTTACTCCGCCAGTAGGAATTCTACATAATATTAAATTCGATGTAACTGTAATGGCCCCTTGACTGTGAGGGAGATGTGAGAATAGTGTATTGTAATACCTTTACTGCGATTTGTGTGGAATAAAATTTACCCTTATTCCAATATATATATATATATATATATATATATATATATATATATATATATATATATATATATAGGAAAAAGGGTTAATTTTATTCCAAAGTAAATAGTAATCATACAACATACAATCAAAGTGGGGACTCCCACTTCAAGACCTCATAACATTTACATCAAATTCGATGTTATGAAGCAAGCCCACAGGAGGAGTAACCAGTCCCTCGAATATCCGACGGTTACGTTCCCGCCAGACATGCCACACCGAAGCAGCCAGACGAACCATGGCAGTCCTGAACCAGTCCTCTCCTCGACCCCTACTATCTCGGATCACCGTAATGATGTCCCCAGAACTCTTTCCGGAGTCACAACCTCCCAGAATTCTACTTTGCTCCTTCCATATCTGCCAAGCCAGGTCACACTCTAAGAAGATGTGGCGGACAGATTCTAGCTCCACCCCACACAACACACACTTGGGATCCGGGACCGGCACACTAAAAGAACTCAACCGATCTCGAGTAAGCAGGCGACCCAATAGGAGCTTGTAAAGACAGAGCTGCATCTTCCTTGCCAGGCCCTTGCACCACACAAAATCGTAGTCAGGACTCTGAGGGAAAGTGCGTCTGACGAGATTGTAGCAACTCCTGAATTAGAACTCCCCAGAACCCGGGGGCGCACCAGACGGCTCCCAAATCCACCGATCTGCAGGCAGGTCCGGATCAATGGCGACAGAGCTAATGATCTCTCCCAGCTCCATGGTAAAGCGATAAAGCTCCGGCCTCCACTCTCCATCGCGAATGATCCGACTACACTTCAGTCCCCGCCTGTCCTCCTGGTGAGTCTGATCCCCCATGATGTCCAATAACGAGCTCCGATCTATCCAGGGATCACGCCAGAGGTCCGTTCCAGACCCATCCTTCATGACCTTCCTGATAGCAGACTTGAGAATCCCCTTGTGTCTCAAGACAGTCTTGAACGTGACGGAATGATTGTTGTCAGTAGTACACGTCCAAAAGTTGCCCTGCTTCACATATCTGCTATGCATCCAGGTAGCCCAAAGAGACCCCCCATTTAAGAATTTCCATGCCAGCTTCAGCGCGAAGGCCTCCCGAATCTCCAGCAGAGGCCGAATCCCCACTCCTCCCACCTTCCTGGGACGACAGAGCTGATCCCAGGAGATCGCATGCATACCTCCTCTCCAAATAAAATTTGCACCAATCCGTTCTACTTTCCTAACAGTAGCGATAGGAAGGAGGTTGGATTGTAGCCAGAAATAAGAAACAGTTGTAATCACTGACCGAACCAGCTCAATGCGACCGCCAAAAGACAATCTCGAGGCTTGCCAACCTTCCACTCTCCTCTGGACGAACTCCACCAAACTATGGCAGTCATGATCCCGCGCATAGTTGACCGTGAGGGGTACGCCTAAATAGCGCACCGGAAGATCACTCCTCTCGATACCCAGCACGTAAGTCCGCTCCTCCTTCTGGGGACATGAGGAGCTGAAGTACACCCGGCTCTTCTTCCTGTTCAGCTGAAGTCCCGATAAAGAATGCATCTCTCCCATAACCTCTGCAAGCATCTGCATACCCTCCATCGAAGGCCGGATAAACACCAAGAGATCATCAGCATAAATGAGGTGAGTGAGAGGGGGATCCACCCTCCGGAACAGTGGGACCAGCCTCCCTCGATGTGCAGCTAAGTCCATCAGGCAAGTGAAATATTCCATAACAATCGTGAACAGGTAAGGGGACAGGGGGTCGCCTTGCCGAAGCCCACGATTACTCTGGAAATACCTATAGGGGATGCCCTGAATAAGGACCGAGAAAGTGGGGGACGAGATGCACTCCCGTATCAGGCCAACCCAATGATCCCCAAAGCCTATGGCAGTCATCAGATGGCAAAGAAAGTCACGGTTGACCATGTCATATGCCTTCCGCAGATCAAGTTTCACGCAAGCCTTCTCTCCTCCAGGTTTGTTAAAACCTCTCACCATCTCATGAGCCAAGAGGCTGTGCTCAGCAATCGATCTGCCCTTGATAAAAGCAGCCTGGTTCGGGGAGACCAAGTCCTGCATGATCCCCTCCATACGCCGGCACATAAGGTGCGTAATTATCTTATAAAGATAACTACAGCACGCAATAGGTCTGAAGTCCGCCAGCGCTGTTGCTCCCTCCTTCTTAGGCACCAAGGTCAGGAAGGTGTGATTTAGCTCCTTAAACAGCTTTCCATTGGTGAAGAATTCTTGTACCACCTCCAAGACCTGGTGCTTCAGAGTATCCCAGTGGCGTTTGTAGAAACCACTGCTAAAACCATCCGGGCGTGGAGCCTTGTTGGGATCCGCCAGCTTGACAATAGCTGTAACACCCATATTCTGAATATATATTTTGTCAAAGCTTGCATGTATTTCAGACCTGTATTTATTTTCTCGAATTTTGGCATATGCTTGTAATTGGCTTGACTTGCAGATTTTGGTTCTCGTAATTTGGTTTTACCTGGCTTGGTTTATTTTGTGGAGGAGAATTGGTTTGATTTGGTTTGGTTTGGTTTAACATGCATTGGAACACCTTAGCCTATGTTCAACCCTCATTCCACCACAACCTACCCTCTTTATTATCCCCACCTAACACTCTCTCTCCTCATTACTTCCCTCCATTAATTTCTTCTTCTTCTTCCTTCTGCTACACAACACTCCACCCTTAGGCAAGTGCACCTTGCCACCACATGAGAACCCTATTTTATTTGTCCATTAGCTAGATTAGGCCATGGTGAAACTTGACATTTTGTGATTTGGAGTCTCCATTGTTCTAGATCTAGGTTTTTACTATTTTCGGATTTACATGGTTTTGATCTATTTTGGTTGTGTTTTTGGGGATTTTGATGCTTCCATATGGAAGAGAATTCAATTTTACTCAAGTTAGAACCTTGAAAATCTAGAATTGGCTTTGATTTGACAAAGATATGAAAATTTGAATTCTTGGTGTTCTTGGTGTTCTTCTCGGCCTGGAGTAGCAGGCTGCAGCCTGCGCTCTTTAGCGCAGTGCTGGACTGCGCCCCCTCCCCCCCCCCTTTCTCTCGGCCTGCGCTCTTTAGCGCAGCGTCGACCGCGCTGCTTGTCCCTTGGCGAACTGCGCTCAGCCCCATGCGCAGTCTGCTCCTGCGCAATCCACCCCTGCACAGTTCATTCCTGCCCAGTCTGCTCCTGCACAATCAACCCCTACGCAGTTCATTCCTGCGCAGTCTGCTCCTGCGCAATCCACCCCTGTGCAGTTCATTCATGCGTAGTCTGCTCCTGCACAATCCATCCATGTGCAATCCACTCCTACGCACTTGGCCCATGCTCCATCTGCCCCTGCGGCCTGTGCCCCTGCGCACTTGGCACCCTGCGCAGCTGACACCCTGCGTAATCTAACCCCTGACCCCCCCTTGCGCAAACCATTGGCTCTTGGAGTTTTGGTTTTATTTCTCTAAGCTTGGCTCTTCTATAGCCCTGTATATTGATATTTTATTAGATATTTTACGCCCATTTTATATCCTTACGCCTTTTGTCATGAACTTGATTTTACTTAATAGGTTTGGAATGACTATTGTACATGGCTTGGTATGACAAGGAACTATCATAACACGACAGTGACCCGTAGTGGTGCACTCCTGACATGACCAACCTGACATGATAGTGGCCCGTCGTGGCGCACTCCTGACAAGTACCCTGACATGATTTATCTTGATGCTGTTGCGACGGCTAACTTGACTCATATAATCAACTTGACACCGTGGGTGTTCCTGCTTGCTTGCTTGTGCAATCCACTTGTCTTGTCTTACATCATGTCTAGGACATGACTCCCTGGTTCCCACGGTCAGGGATTCATACTAAATATGGATTAGGCTAATGACTAGATCAAACTATAGTTCATGGAGAATTTCCAGTCACAGGCAATCTCGTTATCTGGGCGCTCTTAATTGGACTTGTAGCTTGTCGACGAGTAGAGCACAATTCCAGCACACTGTCATGTGTTGCACCCTCTAAGTCACCTAAGGGTATATCGTCTCCGGGGCGATGTACCCAACCATACTCTCAACCCGCGAAAGGATAACTGGATGGTCTGCAGGGCTTGGAACTGGGAAATTCTCGTTGCATCTTGTTAGTAATTAGGCTTGTGATAACCCTAGTTAGTTAAAGTAGTAAGCCGTAGTATTTTGCTTGGCCGCTTGTGAATGGATGATGTCTAGCCCTGTCTAAGTCTTGTCTAGTTCCTGTACTCTGGTACTCCTGAGCAGGATTGTTTTACTTGTTGTAACAATAAATGGATAGGGACAAGTGCTATTCAGGCGAAGGGTTACAACCCCGGTCCTTGTTTGATTTACGGGTTATAACCTGGCTTCCGGAATGGTTCCATGTCCCTAGTCGTTTATTGTCTTGTTGTACTCTTATTTACTAGTACTTTCTTCCATTACTTATGTTCTGATATGCTGGCTTTTGTTCTTATTTCGTGGCCTCCTTTGTGGCATTTGCTCTTTCTGGGGTTTGACCCAGCTGGTTTTGTGTGGCCAGATTTCGGAGCAGCTCCCGAGGATCTTCCGAACCTCCAGCCCGATGGTGGCGACTAGAAGGAACCCGGGCTACGAGTGGGTTTCTATTTTGTTTCGCTTACTCTATTGTAAATTTATTCTTTTGAGGCGTTTGGCCGACGAGCACCTGTTAGCTCGATGCACTTTTACTTACTGTCTGCCTACGGGCTGTAAACATGATTAACAAATCCTAGGGTTGATCATGTATGACTTAACTCTTGCTAGTCCTAGCATTTTGTACGACTAGCTTCATGATCAGCTGATATGTAATATTTGGGACGCCTTTTATTGTATATTTGGTGGTCAAACATCTTGTAATTATATTATTTGCTTAAGATTGAGACAGTAGGCTTGGCCTTAAGAGACTGTTGGCTTGTAGTAAACCCTCATATCTAGACAGCCGTGACCGTATAGTTGAGATGTATTCTATTTCAATATACGTAGCTGGCTATGTACGCCCCCGCTCTCCAGTATTCTGGTTCTGGGAGTGACATGGCTTAAGTGGTGGCCCATGCAGGTCTTGTCAATCAAGAAATGTGAGGGTTTACCGATAGATGTCTCAATCAGTACTCGTCCTTGATCTCCGTTCATATCCTCTGAATCCCTGGGAATCTTGACCTGATCACATGCTTGTATCATTGATCTGTCCTGGTCCTTCCTTATTGTTTTCCCTGTGTCGTCTTCTTCAGCGGTACTATACCTGACCCTGCCGATCAGCAAGGAGGAGCACCTCCCGTGGACCAGCAACAACCTGGAGATCAAGCCCAGCATTCTGGAGTTGCCTTCCGAGTTATACCTCCTGGAGGAGAGCCCCCAGTTCAGCCTGTTCAGCCTGCCGAGCCGGACGATGGCACCTTGGTAGGTCTCATCAGGACCTTGATAGCTTCCCAGGATCGTCGAGGAGATGCCTTGCACCAGACTGTGGCAGATGCTTTGACCAGAGGCGGTCATCCAGGGAACAGCGCGGCCAACAGCTTCAAGCGCTTGAACCCTCCATTCTTCGACGGCAGTGAAGATGCGATTGTCGCGGACGCTTGGCTTCAGGATACTGAGGTGATTCTGGAAGCATCTAGAACACCTGAGAATGAGAAGGTGGCGGTGGTACGCCTGCAGTTGTTGGACTTAGCTCGTAGTTGGTGTGCGAATCAGGCCATGAGATTAGTGGCACCCATTGCTTGGGCGGTGTTTAGAGAGAGATTCCAGACGAAGTATTTCGATGCTGTGGCTCGGTACGACCTACAGACCAGATTTACCAACTTGAAACAAGGAGGCAGAACAGTCGACAGTTATGCATCTGAGTTTTCTAGGCTCGGTAGGTTTGCCCCCACCTTGGTGGCGACCGAGTTTGATAGGACCCAGCGGTTCCAGCAGGGACTGCATTTGGAGATCTTGTTGGCAGTCGAACAGTTCGAGCACCAGACGTTCGATGCAGTATTGAGGGCAGCTAGGAGGCATGAGTACACCTCCCAGAGGATCGTGGATAGGACCGGACGTAGGAAGCGGTCATACAGTCAGATGCACCAATCATCAGCTCCAGCCCCGGTAGTTAGGGAATTGACCATTGGAACTCCGAGGCGGGCGGCCTCAGTAACGTCGGTTCAGCATTCGACCCCGACGTACCCGCAGCAGCAGAAGTAGAAGCAAACTTTCGCGATGGGATGTTCTCATTGTGGGAAGCCAGGCCATGTAGTGGCAGATTATCGTAGGGCACAAGGATTGTGCCTAGCTTGTGGAGCGGCAGATCACAAGATAGGAGCCTGCCTGAGTAGGGGTAGTTCATCCTCTTCCAACCTAACCAGTCCATCGGTTAGGGGACCAGCACCTGTGCAGCAGCAGCAGTACCCGAGGCCATTGTTGCCTCAGGCCCAGGCATTTCATCAGCAGAACCAGCAGCAGTATACCCAAGCCCAAGTGTAGAGCAGGCAGAGAGGTTTCCAGCAGAGGGGACCCGCAGCTAGAGGTCAGGCCATGTTGATGGCTATGGAAGAAGAAATTGCACCAGGTGCGGTAGTGGCAGGTACTATTCTCGTCAACTCCTCTCCAGCTTTGGCATTATTTGATTCTGGTGCATCACATTCATTCATGTCTGTACGATTCGCGACATGGATAGGATTGGAGCCAGAGTCATTATCAGTAAGGCTCAATATACTTACTGGTAATGGTCTTGTGGGAGTAGATCGAGTGTTTTTCTCGTGTCAGATCGTAGTTAACGGTAGAGAGTTCCCCGCTAGATTTATAGAATTCCCTATGGCAGACTATGATGTAGTCTTAGGCATGGATTGGTTGAGGAACCAGTATGCTAGGATAGACTGCCATGTTGGCAGAGTTGTTTTTAGCATTCCAGGCGAGCCAGAGTTTTCTTTTTCCAGAGGCACGGTGGAGCCATCTTCTCCAGTATTGCGGATGGCAGTAGCAGCAATACAGTTGCCCAGAATAGTGGAAGAGTTTCCAGATGTCTTCCCGGAAGAGCTTCCAGGGATGCCGCCAGAGCGGGAGATCGAATTCACTATAGACTTAATCCCCGGAACAGCACCAGTATCAGAGCGAGTCTACAGAATGGCGCCTTCAGAGTTGGAGATTTTGTACAAGATGATTGAAGAACTCAGGACCAAGGGATTCATTCGTGCAAGTGGATCGCCTTGGGGAGCCCCGATGCTTCTTGTAAAAAAGAAGGATGGTACGTCCAGGTTATGTGTAGATTATCGTACCTTGAACTCAATGACAATCAAGAACAGATACCCTCTCCCGAGGATAGATGACTTGTTTGATCAACTCAAAGGGGCTTCAGTGTTCTCGAAGATAGACTTGCGGTCAGGATACCACCAGATCAGAGTCAGAGAGCAGGACATCCTGAAGACAGCATTTAGATCGAGGTATAGACATTGGGAGTTCCTTGTTATGCCCTTTGGAGCGACCAATGCGCCAGCTGTATTCATGGACCTCATGAATCGCATTTTCATGCCTTACCTGGATCAGTTTGTGATCGTGTTCCTAGATGATATCTTGGTCTACAGCAAGAGCGAAGCAGAGCATGAGCAGCATCTCAGAATCGTCCTCCAGACGCTTAGGGAGCATCAGTTGTACGCCAAGTTCAGTAAATACGAGTTCTGGCTCGATCGCATTTCGTACTTGGGTCACATCATTACTCGAGGAGGAGTGGAAGTGGATCCCCAGAAGATTGTGGCTATCGAGTCATGGCCAGTACCTAGTTCAGTGGCAGAGGTTCGTAGCTTCCTTGGATTGGCCGGCTACTACCGACGATTTGTTTCAGATTTTGCAAGAATTTCAGCACCGATGACCCAGTTGACCCGCAAGGATGTACAGTTTGCTTGGATAGCAGAGTGTTAGGAATCATTCGAGAAGTTGAAGCGAGGTTTGATAACGGCTCCCATTCTCACACTTTCAGATGGGACCGGAGGATTCACAGTTTATTGCGACGCTTCAGGCAGAGGATTGGGATGTGTCTTGATGCAGCATGGGAAGGTAATATCTTATGCATCACGCCAACTTCGTGACCATAAGAAGAGTTACCCGACCCACGACTTGGAGCTAGCAGCAGTAGTGTTTGCACTTAAGCTTTGGCGGCACTACTTGTACGGAGATAGAGTGGAGATATTTACTGATCACAAGATCCTGAAGTATGTTTTAACCCAGAAGGACCTTAATATGCGGCAGAGAAGACGGCTTGAGCTATTGGTGGACTACGATGTGGATTTGCAGTATCATCCGGGGAAGGCCAACGTTGTAGCAGATGCGTTGAGCCGGAGAGCCGGAGTTTATTTTCTAACGGCGCAACCAGAGTTATTGGCAGATTTTCAGAAGATGGAAATTGAAATGGTTCTTCCTTCCAGTGTGGCATTGATGGCCAGTCTACAGGTTCAGTCCAGCATAGTTGAGAGGATCCGGATGGCGCAATCTACAGACTCCAAGCTTCAGCGGCTCAGAACAGAGTGTGAGGCAGGAAGAAGGCCAGAGTTGTGCATTCATGAAGATGGTACACTTCGACACGGCTCTCGTCTTTGTGTACCCAGTGGAGATATCAGACAGGAAGTCATGGCAGAAGCTCACAGTTTGCATTATTCTATTCATCCCGGTGGCACGAAGATGTACCGTGATATCCGTCAGCACTTCTGGTGGAATGGCATGAAGAGGGAGATAGCCCGGTTTGTCTCTCGGTGTTTGGTTTGCCAGCAGGTTAAAGTTGAACATCAGAGGCCCGCTGGACTTCTTCAGCCCTTGCCGATTCCAGAATGGAAGTGGGAGCATGTGACCATGGATTTTGTGACTAGATTGCCTAGATCTCCGGCCGGTCGAGATGCTATTTGGGTTATAGTTGACCGGCTCACGAAGGTGGCTCATTTTCTTCCATTCAGAGTTGGGCAGTCTACGGCTCAGCTAGCAGAGATGTACCTCAGACAGATTGTCATGCTTCACGGTATGCCCGTCAGTATCACCTCGGATCGAGATTCAAGGTTTACATTGCACTTTTGGCGTAGCTTGCAAGAGAGTTTAGGAACTCGTCTCCAGTTCAGTTCGACATATCATCCGCAAACAGATGGACAGTCAAAGCGCACAATCCAGACTCTTGAAGACATGTTGAGGTCTTGTACCCTTGACTTTGGTGGTTCGTGGAAAGATCACCTGCATCTGGTGGAGTTCTCGTACAACAATAGCTTTCAGGCCAGCATCCAGATGGCACCATTCGAGGCTCTGTACGGAAGGAAGTGCAGATCCCCGCTAGCGTGGGATGATATTGGAGAGAGGCAGATGCTCGGTCCAGAAATAATTGCCCAGACAGTTGAAGTGGTCAGAATGATCAGAGATCGTCTTCGAGTTGCCCAAGATCGCCAGCGGCATTGGGCCGATGCTCATCGACGTCCCTTGGAGTTTGCTATCGGCGACCATGTATTCCTTAGGATCTCGCCTAACCGCGGCGTCATTCGCTTTGGCGTGCGGGGAAAGCTTAGTCCTAGGTATATAGGGCCGTTCGATATCCTGGAGCGAGTAGGAGATGTATCATATCGTCTTGCTCTTCCGCCATCGCTAAGTGAGGTACATGATGTATTCCATGTGTCCCAATTACGACGGTATGTCCCGGACCCGAGCCATATCCTGGATCATTCGGAACTGGTTGTTGGTACTAACCTTTCGTATGAGGAGAGGCCCGTGTCTATATTGGACCGGAGAGAGAAGATACTCAAGAACAAGACTATTAGTTTAGTCTGTGTTGCTTGGGGTTATCACTCTCTAGGTGAGTCAACGTGGGAGCGTGAGGATGATATCCGATCGCGATATCCCTACCTGTTTGACTCGTAAGGTATAATGTCTTCCTTATACCTTATGTTTTCCATCCCTTGCTTGTATGTATGATTGTCTGATTGCTTGCCTGGTTATAGCTTGCCTGTGATTAATATAGCTTGTCCTTGTCTCTCTAGCCTCTTAATTAAATTCTGAGGACGAAATTCTTTTAAGGTGGGTAGAGTTGTAACACCCATATTCTGAATACGTATTTTGTCAAAGCTTGCATGTATTTCAGACCTGTATTTATTTTCTCGAATTTTTGCATATGCTTGTAATTGGCTTGACTTACAGATTTTGGTTCTCGTAATTTGGTTTTACCTGGCTTGGTTTATTTTATGGAGGAGAATTGGTTTGATTTGGTTTGGTTTGGTTTAACATGCATTGGAACACCTTAGCCTATGTTCAACCCTCATTCCACCACAACCCACCCTCTTTATTATCCCCACCTAACACTCTCTCTCCTCATTACTTTCCTCCATTAATTTCTTCTTCTTCTTCCTTCCTCTACACAACACTCCACCCATAGGCAAGTGCACCTTGCCACCACATGAGAATCCTATTTTATTTGTCCATTAGCTAGATTAGGCCATGGTGATCAACATTAGAACTTGACATTTTGTGATTTGGAGTCTCCATTGTTCTAGATCTAGGTTTTTACTATTTTCGGATTTACATGATTTTGATCTATTTTGGTTGTGTTTCTGGGGATTTTGATGCTTCTATGTGGAAGAGAATTCAATTTTACTCAAGTTAGAACCTTGAAAATCTAGATTTGGCTTTGATTTGACAAAGATATGAAAATTTGAATTCTTGGTGTTCTTGGTGTTCTTCTCGGCCTGGAGTAGCAGGCTGCAGCCTACGATCTTTAGCGCAGTGCTGGACTGCGCCCCCCCTTTCTCTCGGCCTGCGCTCTTTAGCGCAGCGCCGACCGCGCTGCTTGCCCCTTGGCGAACTGCGCTCAGCCCCATGCGATGTCTGCTCCTGCGCAATCCACCCCTGTACAGTTCATTCCTGCGCAGTCTGCTCATGCGCAATCCACCCCTGCGCAGTTCATTCATGCGCAGTCTGCTCCTGCGCAATCCACCCCTGCGCAATCCACTCCTGCGCACTTGGCCCATGCGCCATCTATCCCTGCGCCCTGTGCCCCTGCGCACTTGGCACCCTGCGCAGCTGACACCCTGCGCAATCCAACCCCTGCCCCCCTTGCGCAAACCATTGGCTCTTGGAGTTTTGGTTTTATTTCTCTAAGCTTGGCTCTTCTATAGCCCTGTATATTGATATTTTATTAGATATTTTATGCCCATTTTATATCCTTACGCCTTTTGTCATGAACTTGATTTTACTTAATAGGTTTGGAATGACTATTGTACATGGCTTGGTATGACAAGGAACTAGCATAACACGACAGTGACCCGTAGTGGTGCACTCCTGACATGACCAACCTGACATGATAGTGGCCAGTCGTGGCGCACTCCTGACAAGTACCCTGACATGATTTATCTTGATGCTGTTGCGATGGCTAACTTGACTCCTATAATCAACTTGACACCGTGGGTGTTCCTGCTTGCTTGCTTGTGCAATCCACTTGTCTTGTCTTGCATTATGTCTAGGACGTGACTCCCTGGTTCCCACGGTCAGGGATTCATACTGAATATGGATTAGGCTAATGACTAGATCAAACTATAGTTCATGGAGAATTTCCAGTCACAGGCAATCTCGTTATCTGGGCGCTCTTAATTGGACTTGTAGCTTGCCGACGAGTAGAGCACATTTCCAGCACACTGTCATGTGTTGCACCCTCTAAGTCACCTAAGGGTATATCGTCTCCAGGACGATGTACCCAACCATACTCTCAACCCGCGGAAGGATAACTGGATGGTCTGCAGGGCTTGGGACTGGGAAATTCTCGTTGCATCTTGTTAGTAATTAGGCTTGTGATAACCCTAGTTAGTTAAAGTAGTAAGCCGTAGTATTTTGCTTGGCCGCTTGTGAATGGATGATGTCTAGCCCTGTCTAAGTCTTGTCTAGTTCCTGTAATCTGGTACTCCTGAGCAGGATTGTTTTACTTGTTGTAACAATAAATGGATGGGGACAAGTGCTATTCAGGCGAAGGGTTACAACCCCGGTCCTTGTTTGGTTTACGGGGTGTAACCTGGCTTTCGGAATGGTTCCATGTCCCTAGTCGTTTATTGTCTTGTTGTACTCTTATTTACTAGTACTTTCTTCCATTACTTATGTTCTGATATGCTGGCTTTTGTTCTTATTTCGTGGCCTCCTTTGTGGCACTTGCTCTTTCTGGGATTTGACCCAGCTGGTTTTGTGTGGCCAGATTTCGGAGCAGCTCCCGAGGATCTTCCGAACCTCCAGCCCGATGGTGGCGACTAGAAGGAATCCGGGCTACGAGTGGATTTTCTATTTTGTTTCGCTCACTCTATTGTAAATTTATTCTTTTGAGGCGTTTGGCCGACGAGCACCTGTTAGCTCGATGCACTTTTACTTACTGTCTGCCTACGGGCTGTAAACATGATTAACAAATCCTAGGGTTGATCATGTATGTCTTAACTCTTGCTAGTCCTAGCATTTTGTACGACTAGCTTCATGATCAGCTGATATATAATATTTGGGACGCCTTTTATTGTATATTTGGTGGTCAAACATCTTGTAATTATATTATTTGCTTAAGATTGAGACAGTAGGCTTGGCCTTAAGAGACTGTTGGCTTGTAGTAAACCCTCATATCTAGACAGCCGTGACCGTATAGTTGAGATGTATTCTATTTCAATATACGTAGCTGGCTATGTACGCCCCCGCTCTCCAGTATTCTGGTTCTGGGGCGTGACAATAGCTTCCACCTCCTCCAAAGTAACGGGAGCAAGAAGAATACTATTCCCGTACGGAGTCACCAATCTCTTCGTAATGATCTCTGGGAACACAGACAAGTAGTCAGTCTGAAAATACAACTCAAAGTAGTACCTGACCGCCTCGCCCTGAATCGCAGCCGGCTCCCCCACAAGATTGCCATCCACATCCAGAAGCCGGGAGCTGTGATTCCTATGCTGCCTGGTCCGGATGACATCATAGCAGAAATTGGAGCACCGGTCGTCGTCCTTAAGCCAGGAGCATTTGGCACGCTGAGCCGTGCTGATCTCCTTCTGCAGCCGTAAGAGGCTGACATCTTTGATCAGCTCCTTCTCTCTAGCCGCCAAGTCCGCATTGAGCATGTCAGCCTGCATATCTTCCCGGATGGCTCGCAATTCCCCATCCTTATCTTCTAGGGAAGTCTTCGGCAACCCCTTCACCCAACTCCGAAGAGCCTGCTTCGTGGCCTTGAGACGACGGACCAATCGGAACTGGGCCGTCCCCTGCTGACCACTATCAAGCCCCTCTGTGACAGCCTCCAGATAGCCCTCAGAGAGGTACCAACTGTTGTTGTACCTAAAAGGACGGGCCTTGCCAGGAGTCCGACAAGTGAATCCAACCCGGATGGGGGAATGGTCACTCGTCCCAGCAGCCAAATCCTCCGCCGAAGAGTTAGGGAAATGGCGGAACCATTCCCCATTACCCAGAGCTCGATCAAGCTGGCATGCAACCCTATTCCGAATAGCTTTGTTATGCCAAGTCCAGATGAAGCCCGAGCGAGCTAGCCCCTGGAGCCCTGCCTGGAGGAGGCACCTCTGAAAATCATAAAGGATAGGATCAGGAACTGGTCGACCTCCCACCTTCTCTCCACGGTGAAGAAGGGCATTGAAGTCCCCAATCAGCAGGAGAGGAAGAGACGCCGAATCAGCTACAGCAGCGACCCAGGAAATATCGCTCTAAAGGGAGTCCCTCCTCCGTCTGTCGTTGTGGCCGTAGACGGCCCCCAATAAAAACCGGAAGCCACCCTTGTTGGAGAATGAAATAGCAATCAACTGCTCCGTCATCACAAGCAAATCTCCATCCCAGCTCTTCAAGTTCCATCGAACCCAGATTCTGGCCATGTCACACAGATCCAGGTTATGTAGTTGGGCCCAAGGAGCAGGGGTCCGACGGGCAAGAGTCTTTTCACCCTTAATCTTCGTTTCCAACAGAATAGAGATGTCGCATTTCTCTCTGTGCAGCACCCCACAAATCTCTCTCCACCTCCCAAGTGAACACGCCCCCCTCACATTCCAGGCTATAATAGCCATTAATTTAATTTGAGGAAGGGTCCCCTGACAAAACACCCGGATCAGCACCTGGGGAAGGTGCCGCATCCGTCGCTAAAAGATCCTCCTCCATCCCAGACGGGGCGGACTGTTGTGGAATGGCCTGAGAGAGAACCAAAGCCCAGGACGGATTGTCAACACAAACTGCCTCCTCTCTGTCAGAAGCATGTATTCTCTCCCTGGGAGAACTGTCACTCAGCAGTCCGACAGCACGTCTCTTCCTGCAGTAAACCTGCCCCTCAGCCGAACCTCCACCCCCTCGCACCACGATCCCCGACACCGACATACCTCTCGTCACAATGCTACTCTGTCGCTGGGGAGTGGGCAACGCCCCGCTCATGGAAGCCAGCTGGGTAGACACAACGAGGCTCATCCCGCCCTCACTCACCGGAGGCGTAACCTCGCCCACCAAGTCCTCCTCTCCACTATCAACTCTGATATCCATATCACAGGGACAGTCTGGAGTCGCACCCTGTGGGACAGAAGGCTCCACATGATGTCCGGCCGCCGAACATGCACTGGCCAGGTGTCCGAAGCAAGAACACCGGGAACAGGTAGGGGAAACCCATTCATATTCTACCTTCTGGGTAAGCACCTCTCCAAACAGAATTTCGTACTCCAGCACCGCCGGTAACTCCGTCCCAGCACAGATCTCCACAAAAATCCTGGCGTACATCAATCTCGACCGAAAAGCAGTGGCTTCATCAGCCTTGATCGGTGTGCCCACCAAGCTCGCTAGACGCATCAGCAAAGGAATACTCCAAAACCGAACAGGGAACTCCGGAAAGCGAATCCATACAGGGATGGCATTCAGAACTTCCCGCTCACAGCGGAGCTCCGGAGTCCATTCCTTAAGGATGATTAACCGTCCGTCAAACGTCCAAGGGCCGCCTTAAAGGATCCTAGCGACATCCTCCGCGAGACCGAACTTCACATAGCAGAAGCCGTTCTCGCGGGCAAAGAACTCCATGCTCCCCTTAGGTTGCCAGACCCGCGCCGCGTACCCCCGAATCTGTCCGTAGAAAGGCTTGTTGCCTAGGACATAGAGTACAAGGGTGTTCTCCCAGTAAGCTGACACCTTCTCGATCTCCTCCGCAGGAAACGAGGCCCGGAAACCCCTCCCCGCCTTGATTGGCGGAACATACTCCATCGATGTGGGGCTTTTCGGCCCCACAGGTTTGCAAATCTCTGCCCATGATCGTCCAGCCGGCCGAGTAGTCGTCCCTTGTGGCCTGGGTGCAACCGCCGGACTAGGTGGAACAGATCCCATAGCACCGTGATCCACCACCTTACCCTTCCCTTTGTCAGCCGCAGACGCCTTTGGCCGCCATCCCACCGATCTCCCCGCGGACCCCACCGGGCCACGAGCCAAGGGCCTCGCCCCTGATCCGCTCTGACGCCCATCAACCGGGTTCCGATCCCGAACACGACCCTGAACGCCTCCTGCCTTCCCTCCTGTCTTCGCCGCTCGGCGCCGAGTGACCGTCATCCAACCTCCTACATCCGTCTGATTCCCCTGGGGATTAGGGCACGCTCCAAATTTGAAAGCCGGGTCCGCTCCCCTCCCGATAGGGGTGTTCTCCGAATTCGCCACCCGAGGGGGGTCACCCGACCCCCTCGGCATTTGATCTGCCCCTCCCCCCTCCACCCGAGGGGGCGCCACCGCCGCCGATCCGCCTGGGGGGGGGGGGGGGGGGGGGGGCGGCCGACCCCCCACCATGCACGTCCGCCCCTCCACCACTGCCATGGGGGGCGCCCCCACCCTCGCCCTGCCCGGGGGGGGCCGCCCCCCCCCCCCCCCCCCCCCCTCCTGCGAACCAGCGGCCCGAAAGAGGGATCCCCCCCCCCCCTCCGCCGCCTGGGGGGGCTCCTCCACCGACCTGGGGGGGCGGCCCGCCCCCCCCCCCCCCCCCCCCCCCCCCCCCCCCACCTTGCCGACCTTCCTCCCCCCGCCGGCGAGAGGGTCCGGCGGCCGGGGGGGAGGAACCCTAGCCCTCGCGTGGTCGCCCGATCGGTCGCCTGCTCCTGTCGCCATATATATATATATATATATATATATATATATATATATATATATATATATATATATATATATGGGGTTATATATATATATATATATGGGGTTATATATATATATATATATATATAACCCCATATATATATATATATATATATATATATATATATATGGGGTTATATATATATATATATATATATATAACCCCTTATGCATCATTTCATACACGCAGGCAGAGACTGGGTAAAATTGATGAGGTTTGCTTAATACAATCAGAAGAGTTACATAACAGCTAATAAGTCGAGAAGCATTCAGATAACTTGTAACAAAATCGGTGTTCCTGTAATGTTGTGTCATGACAGAAAGTTTCCCAAAAAAACATACAAATTTTCCATTATTTGGCATACCTGAGCATTTTGGTCAGAACATAAAAATATCTTGCTATACAGAAAGGTTCTACAGACGACAACTCTCGCAAACCCCACAAATTAAGACGAACTTTTTAAATTGAGAAATTCGTTTGCGCCCATGCCGGCTTGGACAGTACATAAAACATAATACAATGACATGTAGAGTTAGAACAACTGTTCCAAATAGCTGATTAAACTCAAATTTTCCACTTGGCTATTGTTCTCTTGCTTTCTTGCGGGCCAAAAATCGTTCTCTTGCTGCAGCAAGTTTATCTTCACCTCTCTTGTACAATTCAGATGTTTGCTTAGCTGATGCATCCTCAACTTTCTCTGTTTCTTGTGCCGAAGTGGTATCTACTACAGCCGTCTCTGATGTTGTGGCTGAATGCTCAAATTGATCCCGAGATCGACGGTGTGCCTCAGCTCGATCACCAACTCCATCTTCATCTTGAACAGGTGCTTCGGATCTTGTTTTAACACCTACAGTATCTTGGATAATATTACTTACTGGTTCATGTTTTGAAGGCTCTGTAGATTCTTTTAGACGAGTCGGGGCACCAAATGCGACATTATTGCTGAGACCAAAGTAGAACTCACTCAAATCTTTCTTCTTGGTAACCTGGCTTGCAGAACAGGAGAGAAAAGTTCAAAAGGTCAAGCAGCCATTATTGTACAGCATGGTAAAACTTGGAAAAAATACTTAAAAGGGTAAAGTTCAAGTTCTAAGTTACCCTCAACTTTTCATTCATGACACTAAAATACCAGCAGTTTTAAAACTTGAAATCATGGTACAACATGCATATTGCTTTTACCATGTACATTCATTCTGTTAATTACTGGATTAGGTACGTATGTGAGTCCAATTCGTATATTTAAGACTGACTACCTTATTTAATGTAAATGATTTAATCCTTATTCCCTCACCCACCACCATTACCTATGTCACTGTGCTCAACCAACGCCCAACTCCTTCACCTCGCTGCCACTCACCACCATCACTTTCTCCATTATCCCCCATCATTCCCATCACTAAAACCGTCATCACCCTTTTCAATGACTACCATTATCATCAACACGCCACCATCCATCACTTCTGTATCACCCACCACCATCACCTATACCGCCACCACCATCTCAACAAGCCTCCACCATCACCTATACCGCCACCACCATCTCAACAAGCCTCCACCATCACCTCAGCCACTACTTACAACCATTCTACATAACGGGCTTAGCCACATACAACTTGCACTTGAGCATGTTTCAAGTCAGA
Organism: Iris pallida; assembly: GCA_029216955.1. NCBI lineage: Eukaryota > Viridiplantae > Streptophyta > Magnoliopsida > Asparagales > Iridaceae > Iris > Iris pallida. The sequence goes on along the minus strand of JANAVB010025196.1, from coordinate 33,938,658 downwards.
TATTTAATCAGAAGCCGTTTCCAAATATAGAAAACAGTTAAAGGCTACTTTTGTCTTTTACCTGGTTCGTTTAACACTATTATCGTTTTTTTAATATATCCATGATCTACAAAAAGATGGGCACTACAATATCCAGTTTAAAAGTGGGGTAGTTAAAATGTCCTCCTCCAAAAATTAATATAACAAACATAATTAACATATTAGAGGCAGATACAGCATTAAGTCTAAGTGATCTCAACCGAACTTCAGGTTAAATTGGTCTTTGGAATCAATTATCATGAAGGTAAAACAGTATACATGGATATCTGGTGTCCAGTAAGAAGAAAGGGAAGGAATATAGGTAAACAGAAGTTGAAGAAACTGAAGCACAATACAAGGAATTATGAGCTTCTCCACAAAATTCCAAGGTTTGCTATTTAACTAAATATATGAAAAGTTCAAAATTGCACATCATCTACCTTTAACAGATTTTTATTATCAATAATAGAAAGGTGAACAGACTCCTAGATCGATATTCCTGTCCAAGTTTTATAAAACCTGCTTATTGTCCATGAGTACAGTGAAAATGGATATTGTAGCATGCTAAGCATTCTTTCAACCCTCTTTCTATTCATAATTCTATGTAACTCCAAACTATCTTCCGTTTGTCATGTATTAGATCTGATTTGCAAATATCTCCAACAAACAAGGTAAACTGTACCAAAAATATATAAGATAAGGTTCGTTCTAATTTTCAACCCACGAATCTAGCCGTACTCTGTAGAATTTGATCTTCAAGCTCTTTATATGGAATGCACTTAAAGTAAAAAAGCTCTACCCCAGTCTGAGTCTGTTGGGTATTTACTAACTTAATATACGAATTAATATCAAATGAGCATGTCTACTTCGTATTGTCAGAAAATGCTTAGAATGTCTCTAATGACACTGAATGGGTAACATACCAGTTTGTATCTTCTGATTTCTAGATGCATACCATGCAACTAGGCTATGAAACACATTCTGGTAATACTGGCCTATATCTTGTTGACTCGTGTTAATACATAAGAAAGACAACGAGAAGAGAAGAAGAGAGCATCATAAGAAGAGAGGAGTTTGGGTTGTTGGGTTATGGTATGCACCTGACCCACATAGTTATTAGAGGTGCAAGGGGCACCGTGGCGATGTTCAAGACCGAAGCACGAGACGAAAGCGCAAGCTTCATGGAGGCGAAGCGCATACTAATTCAAGAGTATGTAAATTTTACTAATAAATCATATATGTAAAAAAAATATTACTTGCAAGTAAATGAGCACTATATTATTGATGATTTATCGTTTTCTTCTTTACACAACAATATAACTAAAATATGTATTAGTGTTTTATTGTTGAACAATAGCAATAGCATACTAACATTCTAATAGTGGTACGAATCCAAATTCTAAGGAAGATGGAATTTAAGTACTTGTAGCAGTAATAAAAAAAAGTAGCACGTGTACGCGGCGCACCTCAAATGGGCTTGAGCTTCACCAAGAGGCAGCATGAGGGATGGGCAACACAAAGGGGCGTTAATGGATTCCTCATAAGCCTCGCTCTTGAGCGCGGTTTTCACAACCATGTTGACCCGTTGATAATGGATCATACCGGGTCACATGAACCACACTACTGAACCAGGGTTTGACCCGTTTACTAATCGGATTATTCGAGTCAACACGTTTAGTTCTAACCTACCTAATTAAGGGTCACACATTAACCCCATAACTGGGGATTTAAATGCTCAAGACTAATTTCACGAAATTAGTAACTCTGTGCATTGGAAGAAGGCTAATGTGCCCTCACTGGGAAATTGCCTTTTAATATTATATACATACAATTAGTGTAGTGACCCGCTCGGCAAAAGCTAAATGCCGATTCAAACAGCACAAGTGCAACGACTCACATCCCGTCTTGCTCGGCGAAACGACTCGCTTAAGGCAAAGGCAATAGACTTGGACCCTCAGAAGAATCCAGACTTAAGACTTTCAACGGCACGCTCGGAGTCTCGTTCGGCCGATGCGATCATCGCTAAAGTGGGTGGCTCCGATGAACCTGTCTTTGCTTAGCCTGGACACACAATAATACGGACGATATTGATAGATCGCTAGGCGATCACCCCCTGCATGCTAATAAGAGAACTCAACGCACCTAGCTAAGGGAATAATCCCATCTCGTATCGCTTGTGTAGAACATGGAAAGGAACTTGGAATTTTGCTTGAACCTCGCACCGCACTCCACGCTCGTGCCAAGGCACTGCAGTAGATTTCCTTATGCTCAATACATGATAAAATGTTTGTCACTTAGATCGTACCACAACTTGAGAATGGCCTAATGAATTGAGGCAGGAAGACTATCGAAATAGTCGTTCCGAGCAAAGTAATAGAAACATCGAAAGGCTTCATGACCGTTCGGTCGCCAAGGCAATTCTCGTACCGGGAGCTGCAAAATGATAACAAAAGAATGAAGGAACGAATGAATGAACAAATGAAAGAAAGAACAAATGAATGAATGAAAGAAGAATTCCTCGGACGATCAGAAGCTGGGTGTATCGTGTCGGAAATAAGTGAAATGAATGAATGACTAAGTGAATGAAAAGAAAGAAGGAAAGAAGAAAAGTATGATTAGCGACAGGTATGTCGGAGACGTGCAACATGCCTCGCTACCCGCGCGGCACGGACGTCGCCGCCAACCTAGTCGGTAATCCATTATGGCTCAGTGAGCCGATAAGTTAAAAATGAAAAAAAGAATACGAAATGGTCGCGGACAACTCGTGCACGAGGGGTGTCGATAAAGGATTCATCGGACGATCAGAAGCTGGGTGACCAGGAATCGTGCCGGCCTAGGAGGAATCATGGCTTACGGACGACTAGTATGCGGGCTCGGTCACTCAAGCGACGTAATGCCGGTATGCGTAGCCTATCAGGGTGTACCAGCCATCACCGCCTGATAGATACTATGAATACAACGTTCAAGTAGTCCAAATGGCTTGTATTGCCAATGACCGGTGCATATAGATTAAATTGGCTCGCTGGTGGCAATCCACGTGCGAGTTCTTGCATTGAAACAAGTAATCTGAGTAAGCTGAACAACTGAGTAACTGAATGAACATCTGAACAAAGCTTGAGTACAACACATCTTGAAAACTTGAGTATCTCGTCCACCTGAGAAAGAAACACGCCCATGACGCTCTTATTTTCTTATGCAATCCGTCAGGTCATAAAGTATAATATGTTGGCTAACTTGGTTTGCCTCAGACATGGAAGAACGTATCGTAAGTATAGTAAGTTGCGCATGTTATTCTTATGCGACACTTGATGCCCGTAATATGAGATAGGTTTTGCAATATATGCCAAGAAACTGATGCTAAGGCAAGATAGAAAGACAATCAACTGATAGATGGTGCACGAAAATAAATTGAACGTGTTTGGTAATGATAATGAGCGGGCGAGCTAGCCTTCCCACCAGTGCATTCAATGTACTGATAACCACCCAGATTGCTTGCAGGGTGTGGGAGAACCTCGTCAGGTGCGGAGTCTTCCCTCAAACGTGCTAAGGAGTGGAGCTAACTCTGGAGCCTTGGAGCGTTGCAAGGAGCTGAAGCACCATATACAGGACATAATGTATCGGAACATCGCCATGTATCATTCCATATTGTAAGCCGCCTGGCACGCCTTTTATGTTTCAGGAGAGAGAGCTTGAGCGAATTGTAATCTCGGTCTAGCGCCGCTTGTAATACTTCTTGAATATCAATAAAGAGCTTGAATTTGTTTCAACTTGTATTCATTTACTTTCCGCTGCAAATGGAGACACTTTGTACGACTCTGTGGCCTAGCATTAATCGGCCGTTTCTGGATTTGGCCTTGCACGAGCACAACCTAGGCTCGTGCGGCATCACGCCCAAGCGAGGACGATCGCTCCTCCGGGAGCAGGTCTTGACAGATTGGTATCAGAGCACGGCTTTACGTCCTTGGACTTCATATCGATTCTCTCAGTTTTGGAAAGCTCATTTGTGGGTAAAAAAGAAGTGTATGCTCTCTATCGTTGTTTCTTGGAATGTTCCATACAATAAGTCTAATATTTTCAAAAGCTCGTGCAAGCGTTCAGTTGAACGTGATCGATATGCGATGGCCTTTGTGCCGAACTATGTCGGACTTGAGTTGAAAGGAACCTATGCTAATGTTAGGAAGTGGTGTGCGTACCGAATGACCTTACGCTGACACTAGCAAATGAGCGTGCGAGGCCAGCATATAGTCCGAACGGGATGGCTATGCATACAGCCTTTTGGCTAAGTTGTGCCGAGTATCGCGTACCTAGACCTTTTGGTGCAAGCAAGTTTGCGAGCGAGATTAAACATCACTCGGACGAGAATACGTTACACTTAGAGAGTATATCGACAAGACGCTATCGGACCAACGCTAAGACGAACACATAAAATGGTGTTTGGGTTTTGAGGAATAGTTCGAACGGTTAATTATGTCGAGAAGTATGAATCAGAAATATGAGTACATGATGGATTATCGATTGAGGTATACGAGACCTAGATTATCGAGGCGACACAAGGGATCACGCTAGAGTTTTGAGAAACGAATTAGGGAAATGTATGAGCGAATAACGCGAACATGATTGAAGACAAGATCGGATGACTACATCCCTGAGTGGTGTATGAACCGTATTAGAAATTGTTCGAGCAAAGTTAAGGATTTACGGTAGCAACGAGTATATGTATATCAGCAAGCGATGTTATCGCGCAAAGCCTTAGAACGAGTAACGCTTAGTTGGTCGTGAATTCGAGGGTCTCGAACGAGATATCGTTCGAACGATTTGTGAATGTGTAGTACAAATTACAAAACAGTTGAATAGAGATTCGGAACGATGAAACAAATGGATATATTGGTCGAGAAAACTTGGTGGATCGTACGTGCGATTTCGGATATAGTCGAATGGATTGAAACTTGACTTGAGGTGAAATACTCTACGATCGAAAGTTAGCGTGCATGAAAACGTTGTTTTGGAGATACGAGAATGACTTTAAGGATTTAGGATAAATGTTGCTCGATGACTTAAGTTAGCATAGAATGATGCGAATTGAGAAATTATGTTGCACGACTCGGATTTCGTTGCAAAGGAAGATCGTCAGATTATGTACATCATCGATAGTATTGAGGCGTATCAAAGATCGATGTGCGATAACTCGGGGGTACTCCGATTCATGGAATAATAATCGTGTAAAATGTTATTATTCAGATGGAATGTATACTTTGGATTTTGATAGTAATGGATGGAGAGAAGTGTCTGGATTGCTTCGATGATAACCACAATGTTGACGTTCTTGTCTTTTGCGAGCGCAACTTCAACATCACACATGCGTCACGTCGGATTAGGACGATCATTCTGCGGGAGCGTTGGCATGGTGATTCATATTCAATGGGGATGATCGAACTTGTGGGAGATCATGGCATGGCAATTGGATGATTTTGACTTGTGGTTTGATACGAAGGTGGATTCGAGGATTGTTGACTTGTTATTGACGATAAAGTAAGTTTGAGGATTGAGTAGACCCAATGTGCGTATCGAAAATGAACTAGTCTAGACTCAAGGCAAAAGTTACGTCCCGATTAGGATGATTATCCTGCGAGAGCGTTGGCATAGTAATTTCATGTCCAGCGTGGATAATCGGACTTGCAGGAGATTTGGGGCGTGACATATTGTTATGCTAGACAACCTTGTGATCGAATACGTGAATTTGATAGGTGGATTATATCAAACATGTTTGAAGAGATATACTATGCAAATTGCTAGTTTGGACGTGCGATATTGATAAGTCGAGGATTTGGTTGAGCAAAAGTTACCGTAGGATACCGTTGCTGAATGGACTCGGACCCCGTGCGACGAATGTCTTGATATGAATAAGGATTATCATTGCTCGATGTTAGAAATCTGAGTGAAACGAACTTGGATAGAGTATGCCGTACGAACGAACAATGGTTTGACCATAGGATTGGGGCGAGCGTCGTGCAACGAGTTTGCACGATAAACCGCGAACTTGAGTTGTAAATATGACCTTGTGAGTTGACCTAGCGGATAGGCAGACAACCCTATGCCGAATGATTGAACCTGTACGACCGACTTTAGAGTATCGTTCGGGTAGACGATATATCTGGACAATAAGACTTAGAGTTAGGACTTGAAGCTGAGAGAGCGTGCTAGCGACATTGATATCAGACCCGAACGAAGTGAATGATAGAAATCGGTGATGCACAAGTAAAGTTGGGATAACGAATTGAATCATTGCTTGGAAGACATACTTGATGGTAGTGCAATGCTTGATCTTGAATCGGATTGAAATTACTTGGATTTTGGTCGAATCCGCTAAGAAGAAATCGTATTGATTTTATAAGACGAGAACGCTTAAGAAATAAATCGTGTCATCTCGAGGATCGAGATAAATGATAGTAAAATTAACTAGAGTTCGATTTAGTCGAGTTGGTAAAACGATCGGCGATTCAAAACTATCCCGAGTAGCTTGTCCGACTTCGCTATCGCTAAGCTTGGTTGAAATGTATATATTCGGGAGAAGTCTTGAATATGTGCACGATCTAGACTCAGCGACATGCTGAACTCGAATGCAGCTGCAAGTGGATATGTTGAGATGCGCATGGATGAATGAGTTAGCCTCAGCCTAAGACCCTCGCGTATGATGAATTATAACGTACCTCGTGTGACCGTTATAGTCCCGTGACAGGGCGCAATAGCGACCAAGACATAGGAACCCAACAATTAATCATCAACTCAAATTGAGTGATAGAGTTATTCAATGAAATTGGCAAAGCGCACGCAACACGGAACTCAGAAAGTTACTTGAGTATAGTCCGGTGCCATCAAACGATAAAGTCGTTCGATTGGAATTGTCTAAGATAACGCACACGGTATGGATTAAGGAACGGTAGGATGACTTGCTCTTAGGAAGTCTCGAGGACGAGACTTATTCTGAGTGGTGTATTATGTAGTAACCCGCTCCGCATAAACTAAATGCCGATTCAAACGGCGCAAGTGCAACGACTCAAATCCCGCCTTGCTCGACAAAACGACTCGCTTAAGGCAAAGGCAATGGACTTGGACCCTCAGAAGAATCCAGACTTAAGACTTTCAAAGGCGCGCTCAGAGTCTCGTTCGGCCGATACGATCATCGCTAAGGTGGGTGGCTCCAATGAACCTGCCTTTGCTTAGCCTGGACACATAATAATACGGACGATATTGCTAGATCGCTAGGCGATCACCCCCTGCATGCTAATAAGAGAACTCAACGTACCTAGCTAAGGGAATAATCCCATCTCGTATCGCTTGTGTAGAACACGGAAAGGAACTTGGAATTTTGCTTGAACCTCGCAACGCACTCCACGCTCGTGCCAAGGCACTGCAGTAGATTTCCTTATGCTCAATACATGATAAATTGTTTGTCACTTAGATCGTACCACAACTTGAGAATGGCCCAATGAATTGAGGCAGGAAGACTATCGAAATAGTCGTTTCGAGCAAAGTAATAGAAACATCGAAAGGCTTCATGACCGTTCGGTCGTCAAGGCAATTCTCGTACCGGGAGCTGCAAAATGATAACAAAAGAATGAAGGAACGAATGAATGAACAAATGAAAGAAAGAACAAATGAATGAATGAAAGAAGAATTCCTCGGACGATCAGAAGCTGGGTGTATCGTGTCGGAAATAAGTGAAATGAATGAATGACTAAGTGAATGAAAAGAAAGAAGGAAAGAAGAAAAGTATGATTAGCGACAGGTATGTCGGAGACGTGCAACATGCCTCGCTACCCGCGCTGCACGAACGTCGCCACCAACCTAGTCGGTAGTCCATTATGGCTCAGTGAGCCGATAAGTTAAAAATGAAAAAATGAATACGAAATGGTCGCGGACAACTCGTGCACGAGGGGTGTCGATAAAGGATTCATCGGACGATCAGAAGCTGGGAGACCAGGAATCGTGTCGGCCTAGGAGGAATCATGGCTTACGGACGACTTGTATGCGGGCTCGGTCACTCAAGCGACGTAATGCCGGTATGCGTAGCCTATCTGGGCCATCACCGCCTGATAGATACTACGAATACCACGTTTAAGTAGTCCAAATGGCTTATATTGCCAGTGACCAGTGCATATAGATTAAGTTGGCTCGCTGGTGGCAATCCACGTACGAGTTTTTGCATTGAAACAAGTAATCTGAGTAAGCTGAACAACTGAGTAACTGAATGAACATCTGAACAAAGCTTGAGTATAACATATCTTGAAAACTTGAGTATCTCGTCCACCTGAGGAAGAAACACGTCCATGACGCTCTTATTTTCTTATGCAATCCGTCAAGTCATAATGTATAATATGTTGGCTAACTTGGTTTGCCTTGGACAGGAAAGATCGTATGGTAAGTTGCACACGTTATTCTTATGCGACACTTGATGCCCGTAACACAAGATAGATTTTGCAATATGTCATGAAACTGATCCTAAGACAAGATAAAAAGACAATCAACTGATAGATGGTGCACGAAAATAAATTGAACATGTTTGGTAATGATAATGAGCGGGCGAGCTAGCCTTCCCACCGGTGCATTCAATGTACTGATAACCATCCAGATTGCTTGCAGGGTACGGGAGAAACTCGTTAGGTACAGAGTCTTCCCTCGAACGTGTTAAGGCGCGGAGCTAACTCTGGAGCGTTGCAAAGAGCTGAAGCACCATATACAGGACATAATGTATCAGAACATCGTCATGTATCATTCCATATTGTAAGCCGCTTGGCACGTCTTTTATGTTTCAGGAGAGAGCTAGAACGAATTGTAATCTCGGCCTAGCACCGCTTGTAATACTTCTTGAATATCAATAAAGAGCTTGAATTTGTTTTAACTTGTGTTCATTTACTTTTCGCTGCAAATGGGGACACTTTGTGCGACTCTGTGGCCTAGCTTCAATCGGCCGTTTCTGGATATGGCCTTGCACGAGCGCAACTTAGGCTCGTGCGGCATCATGTCCAAGCGAGGACGATCGATCCTCCGGGAGCGGGGCTTGACAATTAGTATATAAATAAGGGTAAGGCTGCATACATCTTGACCCTCCCCAGACCCTGCATAAGGAGGAGCCTCATAGCACTTGGATACCCTTAATAGATAGTTTAGGATGGATACCATAATTTTACCATTTTTTTGTAGAAGTTGTACCACAACATGTCAACAACAAAACAGCATCCATTATAAATTGTTGAGTGGCCACATGAATCCTTTTCTTCCATTATGGTCTGTTAAGGACCATCTTTTGACTGTCATTAGCCAAATGTACATCCTTTTTCACAGCCTCAATTCATAATATTCAGTTCGGATTAATCCTAATTCAAGAAACTCCTTTAACTACAATTGTCATGTGGCCACATGAATCCTTTTCTACCATTCTGGTCTGTTAAGGGCCATCTTTTTACTATTATTAGCCAAATGATACATCCTTTTTCACAGCCCCTCAATCAATCTATAATATTCAGTTTGAACTAACCCTAGTTCGAGCAACTCCTTTAACTAAAATTCCATGGTTCCCTCTAACTTACGCATCTATTGTCTCCTATGCATGTGTCCGAACCAAGGTTTGAAATATTGGTATCAGAAGCAGTTTCAGACCCTTCCGATGAGTAACAGCTGTTTCGGATCGGCGTATCAAGCTACCAAACCATAGCATAGTTCTTAAATAGTTAAATTATGATTTGCACACTATTGAAATGGTTGTTACAAGCTACCAAACCATATCATAGTTCTTCAGTAGTTACATTATGATTTGCACCAACCCAACTCTTAACTCGATTGAGATTCAACGAGACATGTCATTTCCCTATCCATTTTGTCTCAATAGATCCAAGAGAAGGGACTCATGTCGGTCTGAGTGAACCATGAAAGAAGCATGGAGGTGAGTTGCTTCAAATATACATGGATTTTTTACAATGTGTTGTAGTTGGATCCTCATGTCGGTCTGAGTGAACCATTCTTTCCACAGAAGTTGATCTTTGCCTATTGTCGAAGGTTTCTATTATTATCTCAATGAAAAAGATTAGGCTTGGTGAGGAACACTGCTTCCAAATGTTCCTTCTTCAGCAATCTCAGATCTACTTAGAACCTATTGTGAACAGCCCTCTTCCAGATTCAGAGTACATCAACAATCTATCATCCCGAACCCGAGAGAACAGATTGACCAGTCAACTCGGAGAGTTATCCCTCACTTGGGAATATGGCAGGTTGAGCTTCATTCCCTGCCTCTGGTGAGAAGATTCCAGGAATAGCATCCCTTCCTATGGCATTCCTTTCTTCCAATTACATGCATATCTATGAATCATTTTTTATTAGATGAAACATCTGACATTAGTCTGTAGAATATACAGAAAAGATGGTTGTGTGGAATGAGTCATATTTTGTAGAGTAAATTTCAAGAAACCCCTGAAGTTATGCATGATATCAGGGAACAGCCTTAAAGTTTTTCAATCAGACTACTTATGTATACAAAAGCAATGACCGCATACAATAATATTCATGTATGAGAAGAATCATGCAGTAGAAATTGTTTTTAATTATTACTAGATATCACTTAATATAATATATCACATCATTCCACTTACATCCTCTTTCTCTTCACGAAGTTGCCTCAATCTCTCTTCTTCCAGCCATTGTTCACGTTCTGCGAGCTTCTTCTTGTATGCACTAGTTACAAACTTCTCCTTGTCCACAAAGAGGTGATCGTCTTTGTTTCTCTCTTTTATCTGCTTCCTTTCATATATAATTTCATGCTCCCGCTCCCGCTCCTTGGCCTTTTGCATTAAGGTCTCTATATACTTTGACTGTCAGGTAGAATACACGGATTAATACAAAAAGGAGATAATGTTCAATAACTCAAAATCTTGTTGGTATCATGATTAAAAGTCTTATGTTTTCTAACTTGCACTAAGAAGTCCAAGTATATTAAGGTCTCTACTAAAAAAGTCTACACATAATACCTTTAACCCAAAAGTGTTTACTTATTAACCTCCTTGGTAAGAGACTAGATCTCTAACATGCCATTTTAGGAATTCTAAGCATCCCATTCATTTTATTTTTGACGCCAAGATTTATTGATTTATTAAACCTCTTCTAGAACTCTCATGTTTATATTTATATAAAGGGTATTTATAAAGAATGTACCACGAAGCTCCCAGTAATGCATGGTCTAGACTCTAGAGACGGTGTTAAGAAGTACAAATAAGCTCTCAGTAATGCAGGGTCTAGAGACGGTGTTAAGAAGTACAAAGTGTTAGCCTCATTTATCTAGAGCCATTTACCAGACTCAAGCCCGCAGATCCAGGATGCAAGTGCGAAGCCTTATTGTCGCACAAAGCAATGTGCACTCCACATGGTCCCAAATTCTTTCGTGTCACTAGAACAGTTAAGACATTTATGTAATTTGGTGAATCATGTACCCTTTGCACAGCCTATTTCTCGTCTTTTCTCTCTCTCAGAAGTTTAAGAATTATGTTAATTATAGTTGTGTGCTATAGTTGTCAATAAAGAGTAACCTAATGCACGAGTTTCTCGACATTGAATTTCTGACTGATCATAACTTTAAAGAAGTCTAAACATCATGGTCGCAGCATCAATTATCAAAGATATCAGGCTACATATACGTATATAATATATGTAAAGTTCATAGTTCTACATGTAAATAATAGGGAAGATTTATGAAATGCCCAAAAACTAAAAAAGTTTTATGTAAAACCCACCGCTAAAAAAACTTTCATCGCGTGCCCAGAATTAGAGAAACTTATCCAAAGCGGGTTCCAAATGACCCTTTTGCCCTTCCTTTTAATTTATTGAAAACACCCACGAAACTGCTCTTAAAAAAAAGTTTCGATACTTCATCTTCTTCCTTACGCTGCGCACTTTCGAATCTAGGTTTTCTCCTCAAAAATCTTCAAAAACTCGTCGAAAAATTTCGGAAAGACTGGGACAAACGACAAAAATGCTAAAACGGAGGTCCAAACATCATTTTTTTGCGAATCTAAAATTTCGGAAGGCCGTCTAACTGTGAAGCTGTTACTTTCAGTCTCCTCGACGATACGCTCATTTTGCGACAAACGGGACCTCGTTTCGACCTCCCAGTCAAAAGTTATGGCCCTCCAAAGTTTCAGCTGACCATAAAATGCAGGAGAATGGCCATTCTCCGTGTTAGAACACGAAAAATGTTAATTTCACATGAGGGTGGTCATTCTCCGTATTAGTAACACGGAGAATGGCATTCTCCGTCTTAATTTACACGGAGAATGACCATTCTCCGTGTTAGTAACACGGAGAATGACATTTAAGACGGAGAATGTCATTCTCCGTCCTGAAAGTTACACGGAGAATGGCCATTCTCCGTCATAATTTAGACGGAGAATGGTCATTCTCCGTCTTAGTTTACACGGAGAATGGTCATTCCAGTGTTAAAACGCAAGAGAATGACCATTCTCCGTGTTAGAAACACGGAAAATGCCATTCTCCGTGTTAAATAAAACGGAGAATGTCATTCTCCATGTTAAATAAAACGGAGAATGACATTCTCCGTCTTAATTTAAACGGAGAATGTCATTCTCCGTGTTAAATAAAACGGAGAATGACATTCTCCGTCTTAATTTAAACGGAGAATGGCCATTCTCCGTGCTACATTAAGACGGAGAATGTCATTCTCCGTTTTATTTAACATGGAGAATGACATTCTCCGTTTTATTTAACACGGAGAATGGTCATTCTAGTGTTAAAACGCAGGAGAATGACCATTCTCCGTGTTACTAACACGAAGAATGCCATTCTCCGTGTTAAATAAAACGGAGAATATGTCATTCTCCGTGTTAAATAAAACGGAGAATGACATTCTCCGTCTTAATGTAGCACGGAGAATGGCCATTCTCCGTTTAAATTAAGACGGAGAATGTCATTCTCCGTTTAAATTAAGACGGAGAACGACATTCTCCGTTTTAAATAAAACGGAGAATGGCATTCTCCGTGTAATTTAGTTTTTTTTCATGAACAAAGAGTTTCGTTCTTCTTTCAAAACGATGATAATTCTGATGGAAAAGAAGAAGAAAGATATTCTCTCCACAATTGACCTAATTGTCGGAAAACTTCAAATGTCTCCACGATGAAGATGAAGATGATGATGACGAGCGATGATCTGAGTTCGACTGAAGAAAAGCACACCGAACTACGAACGATCTTTGCGATCTCTGCTGAAGATGAGAGCAATGGAATTCAGATTTCCAGTGAAGAAGAAGAAGAAGACGAAAATCACAATCCAGATTTGAGTTTTTTGAATTCAAATACATATAGATGACCAATTCGCGCGGAGGGGTAGTTTCGGTATTATAAAAATAGCAGTTTCTAGCGGGTGGCATCTAAAAGGGAATCTTGGAATATTTAACGTGAAAATACTTAATTCTGGGTATTTCATAAAACTTATCCAGCGGGTGGGCATTTCATAAAAGCCCACCCCGAAATTGGGTTTCTCAGCAATTTCCAGTAAATAATATATATATTATTTTTTTACTTTATTTATTAATGAGACAGCATCAAGTTTGTATTGAATGTAAGCTCTATCTTATGAAATATCACTAACATCTAGATAACACCTAATATTCACCATCACACTAAGGTTCTAATATCAATGTTAAGGAGCTGCACTTACAAAGTACCTAATTTTACCATCTGGAATTGAGGTGCAGTAAGTGATAATCCTCTTCAACTGGAGCACGTGAAAAACGTGTATATAAGTCTACGATTCATGAAATAACATAAAAATAGTTATCTAACAAACTTAATCTGCTAGATGGTCATTATCTAAATATTTGTGATCTAAACTTCACATACAAAGTATGTGTACCTTGTAAAACAATTTGTAGTTCAAGAAATGACACAGCCTGTTTAAATATGATACAATATATTGCACCATCTATGTAAGGTGCCTGCCTAAATACTAAAAAATCAATTGGCCTAGGCAACTGGCAGCCAAGGATGTAGATGCGTATGCCGGGTTCATGGGACTTTTATTGTCAGATGTCTGAGGTTGGGGACATTTTAAAAGGTTGGATAGCAATAAACATGTAACATGTTATATTGTATTTAACCATTATATATCTAAATCTAATCTCCAATACAAAAAAATCGAATAATTTAAAAGTAATTTTATGGTATTTACCTAGTAGGGGTAGAGCTTGGCCGGCCTATGTTCGAGCAACAATAGTGAGAGAGAGAGAGAGGTGGCAACAACAATAGACCGAGAAAGGAGAGAGAGGGGTTAGGGTTTCCTTGGGGTTTAGTTATTGAGTACAGGTCAACCTGTTTTGAAACTCAAATCATACCCAAAATATATCATCCGGCATATCAAAAGAAGTTCTCAAATATCGGGCAATTTTATGACATTTTGGTCCTATATGTGGCGTTTGTCCCTCAAAACCGACATATCAGCCATGTCGGGCATCTAGAACAATGTTGCCACCAACAACATAGGTTATCATATTAAAGTGGTGCAATTCTTTTTCGACAATTGTCTTTGTGCATTAGACTTGCTTGAAAATAATTAGTGCCTCCTGATGGATGTGGGTTCGAGTTGCGTTGCGGAAAAAGAATCTCCATATCTTGGGGGTAAGGTTTCGTACCTCTTGACCCTCTCCAAACGTTGCATTAGCATGAGCCTCGTGGCATTGGACACTATATCTTAAAACAATAGGATTCGTGCATGTTTCATGTGACGCTCACAAGCAGAACTATTCCTTTCAATTGAACTCTCGTTAACAAAAAAAATCCCCCTAGAGTAACAATGCTAATAGAGTAGTAATGAGAGTGAAGCATTGTGCTTTTCCAGAAGTCTTAAGTTCCATATTTATCAATAAATTATTTTCTCATTCAGCATGTAACTGTTCAAAAAAAATCACATGCTAATGTTATCTACCCTAAAGCGGTTTAATTTAGTTATCATTAACAGTGTTTTAAAAAGATCTAGGCTCTCCTAGGCGAGTTGCCTTGCGTCATCGTCTCGGAACGCCTAGACACGCTTAGCCTCGCTTTGAGAAGAAAAGCATCACCTGGACAGCTTCTCAAATTTCCTTTTCGTTACCTATTTTGTCACTTTTGTAACTCGTGTTAGGTTATCCAAATCTGCTCTACATTCCTTAAAAACAAATCAAACTTGAGTTTTTAGACGATAAACTAAAGAAAAGAGAGAATATCAATTACCATTAGAAAACATCAGAGTAACTTAACAAGATCACAAATAGCCTATTAAACACATTATTAAGTTTATAAACAATAACATCACACATAAGTCATTATGATAGAAGACAAATTGTTCAAATGAGAAAATAGACATAAGATAATCAACAAGTCAATGTTCCACATTCCTAAATGATTTAACGAATCCTTCTTCTTCCTACTCAAACCCATCATGCATCATCATCTAAGTCTAAGAGACATCATGAACATTTTCATCAATATCATCATCGAAAATGAAATCTTCATCCTACTCAATCTCCTCTCTTTTTCTTTTTTTCTTTTTGATTTATGTCTATTAGTTAGTAACTTATAATGTTAAAACTTAAAAACTACTCTACTTGGGCTTTAAAACTTAAGCATGTACTTTAAAAACCAATAAAACTAAACAAGCCCATAAACTTATTAAAAATCCAAACAAAGTCCCAAAAAACTGCATAAAATACTCAATACACCTAGGCGTACGTCTAGGCTCGCCTAATTACTCATTCGCTTAATCTCGCCTTTGGCACCTTTCTCTCTTAGGATCGTCTAGAGAACATACCTCGCGTGTCTTTGGATTTGGCGATGAACCATAGCCTCTCAACTTTTGGGTGCCTAGGAGTGGCGCCTTCAACAAGATGATCACTAACATTACTTTATCTTACAAATCACAATTGCCTCAACATCGATACGGTTATCTAGTAGGAGGCACAGACGATCCAAAACTCGTGTTCGTGTGGCACCGTGACGGATGTACATTGGACACCGGACAGACACTCCCAAATACATAGAACATGTCAAGTTATGTGTCACACCGTGTCCTTCAGAACAGAGCACGCGACGACAAATTGTGTAGAGAGGAAGGAATTTTGTAAGAACTAAAAATCTCACCTTTCTCTCGGCTCGATCCTGGATTTTCGGACGAGCGATCTGCTCCTTCATATCATCGTAGACTCCGTCGTAGTCGAAGACGGAAGGGTCCTCCTCCAGCGCCTTCTTATGCTGCTCCTCGACCTAAGTTCCCACACCAAACAAATACGTCAATTGCAAAGTAATCGCAGATCGAACTCAGTTGCCAATTGTGAAAAAAAAAAAAATAATAACTAATTCTGGACCTTCTGGAGGGCCTTATTCTTGGCGGCGTGGCGGGAGATCTCTCGCTCGACGTCGTCGTCGTCGTCACCGAAGGCGAACGCCGGAGGCCGGAGCGGCGGCTTCGATATGGCCGGAGCCGGCTTCTTGTTCCCGGAAGGCGGGATCCTGAGGTTGAGTCCGTACTTCTTCATCGTCCTTCGATGGAGGAAAACCCTAATCCGAGATTTTTAGGGTTAGGGCTGAAGATAATCAGAATTGCTATTTGGATCGCTGTATGCTCACCCTATGCTCGCTGCGAGTCGCTGGTTGCTGACGTGCCAGCAATTTCGGTTTTTTAAAAATCAACTCCTAAACATTCTGAACCATCCCACCCATTGGATAAATCAACGGTTCAGATCTAATTTAGACAAAAAAAAAAAGGAAAGGATACGGCTATCCGCATCCCACCAACTGCTAAGCACATTCTAATATTATAAAAATTTAAAAAAATTCTATTCTACCCTCCAATTGCTGAGCACACCCCAGATAACCACATGATCGACCTGTGACTGACGGGCACAGTACAACTGTTCGACATATACCAGTCGAACATATCAATACTGTTCGACCAACAACAGCCGAACTGTACAGTAGTATGTCCGACTGAGATTGGTGTACGACAAAAGCAGGTCGAACAAAAACAAAGGTGTTTGACTGAGATGGATCGAAAGTTACCAATTACAAACTTGAACTTCTCCCACGTAGGCAGTCGTCGAGCAAAGCCAGATTCTTGAAACTTCTCCCACGTAGGCAGTCGTCATTGTTGAAATTGTTGGACAGGAAGGAAGAAGGAGAAGGAAAGGAGAAAAAGGAAGCCAGAAAGGAAGCCAGAAAGGAGAGGAAAGGAGACGATGAAAAAGGAAGGAAGAAAGGAGATGAAGTTCTTTCTTCATGAAACTTGAGAGATGAAAAAGGAAGCCAGAAAGGAGAGGAAAGGAGAAGATGATGTAGTGTCCCGTCCCGCTCAGTCAATCGGAGGAATCGAAACGTCGACGGCGTTCGGACTTAGCCTTGCAACGGCTACTCGGAGACATCGCTCGGTCGAGGCGACCGATCGCTCAGGTGGGGTAGTTTCGGTAAACTTGCCTCATCTTTGCCTTCACATAATAAATCGTGTTTTCAACTTGCACAAGTAGGCTTAATAATAAAAGAGATGAATCCACATAGCTAAGAAAATAATCCCGACGGGTCAAAATGAGTCAGAACATGGAAAACGTCCCACGGTCGGCTTAGAGTTGGTGCACGGCGTGCTTTGAAAATGACACTCGGTCCTTCGTCCCGTGGCTTGGGAGAAGGAAAGTTGGTCTTCGACACAAAGTTATGAAATAGCCTAAGTCATAGGCGTCGCCTGCATGAATGCTCGACAAAGCATGCACGTTTCCATAACGCAAGGCTTGGCATAACCTTTGCTCGTCCCTTGAGTCAAGTTATAGGCTCGATTAAGTTAGGCAAAGTTACGCCGATCGACCTAAGTCATTTCTAGTGTTGTCCCGCTCTTTCTGCGGTTGTCAAGTTAAATAGTTCCGCGATCCCATGGCCCGTCATATGAAGTATGACTTGTGCGATAGCGTCGCGTAGATCGGAAGTCGGTTTGAGACACGATGGCACAGTCCTAGAGTTTTAAGGCACGGGCCACGGTTGATTCATTTGTTCTGGAAAAATGTCTAAACAGTTGTTCTTGAGTTGAGTGAAATGTTAGGGCAAGAAAGAAAGAAAGAAGAATGCTCACGACTGGGTCGTTGAGGCAAGAAAGAATAACGCTCGCGACTACGGGTCGTCGAGGCAAGATCTCAGATGTGAGAAGTATTGAATTTAGCCCTGAAGAGATGGTAACACTAGAGGTACAATGACTGTGTGAGACGTCAGTTTGAGTCGAGTCTTGCATGGTCATGGACAACTTGTCGACAAGGTAGAGTTTCCCCGCACGGCAACCTGTGGCGCCACGGGACCGCTGCGGGCACAAAGGGAAACAAATATGGCTCTGGGAGCCAAATAGCTGCGTCTGGGGCAAAGTATTCGGTGGACGCTCAGTAAGGCTAGCTACCCGAAGAGGTCCATCCTATACTCAGCTAAAAAGTAGTCCACCATGGCTCTGGGAGTCAGTGACCAAATCATATAGATGAGTCGGCACGGCGGCAATCCGCGTGAGTGCCTTTGGATTGAGTTGAGTTGCTGAATGTGTGTGTGCAAGTTAGAGTACGAATATTTGGGCTTAAGAATGGCTACAACATAGGCAACGTGCTTCGGCACGAGATGTGGCGTCGAGTTTAAGTTGTCGGCATATAAGTTGCATAAGTTGGTTGAGCTGGTTGAGTTTATGTCGGGAAACCGCCGCAAGGCAAAGTTGGTCGAGTGACACTAGATTCACAAGTCTTGATTGGGTCGGTTGGTTATCAAAGTAGCACGGGCCGTGAAGCGGCGATATGGTTAAGTCCTAGTGAGTTGCGAGGCACGACCTCAATATGGATTTCGTAGCATGGTCACATGGAAAAGGAGTCTATCGTGTAGCTGCGTCTCTGATTTTGGCCGTAAGGCAAACACGACTCGATAGGTTAACGTTGTTGGCACGAGAAGTGGTCTAGGGGCAAAGTATGAGTCAACGTTGACATTGCAAGCACGGGATGGTTCCGATACACAAGTGGCGCTAAGGCGCCGGTCCTAAAAACTGATCCTAAGACAAGAGTAGAAAGACAATCATAAAAGGGACTATGTTGCACAAAGTAAAGTAAACGTGTTGGTTTTGTATGGGTGGGCGAGGAGCTCATTCCACCAGTACAGTTGAGTACTGACACCCACATAGTTTACATGTGCAGGCACAGGTAGAAGCTCGTGGCGCGGGGCTCGCTTGGATGCGTCGAGGCATGGAGTTCCTTGGCGACTCGAAGCGTACAGCCGCATGAAGTAAAGACTTATACAGGACATAATGTATGGACATCGCCTTCCGAAGCTTCCGCTGGATCAAGACTTGAAATTGAGAGATGAGAGAGAGCTGAGTGAACTTGTAAAATGTGAGCTTGAGTGATTGAAATCTTGGCCTTGTGCCCCCAATGTAATCGTTGTTTTAATATCAATAAAGAGCTTCTTTGAATGACTTGTGTTTTGTTCTAAATTCCGCAGCTATTATTCAATGTCTCTGCTCGGGACTTCTGTGCGACGACCCCGTCGCAGCCGCTGAAATCGGCCGTTATGGAACCCGCCTTGCACGAGCGCAATCTAGGCTCGTGCGGCATCACGTCTTAGCGAGGACGATCGCTCCTACGGGAGCGGGGCGTGACAGATGAGGACTTCGAAATTTTGGAAACCTAAGAGTCAGCTGCCTGTAGCCGGAGGACTCTTCTCTCGAGTAGCGGGATTCCCCATAAAATATTAAATCCCGTAACCATTCTCGGTGGGCATCCTGACCGTCCACCAAGTTGGTCCCCACAGTAAGAAAAGAGAGAGAGAGACAGAACTGTAGCTCAGGTGGGCCTTCCTCCAGATGTATCCATTAATAGTACGACACGTGGCAGAAATGTGGAAGTCCATCGATGGGGCACCGCTCCTTTAATCGGATCGGATCGGACGGTTGGGATCGTTCCGCTGGCGCTGCACTGATGGATGATACGAAAGTAGAAAGCCCGAAAGTAGAGGATACGAAGTCAAAATATTAAATCCCCATTTTTGGATTCCCCATAAAATCCCACTCCCAATAATGCTCTTCCCCATAAAACCCCACTCCCAATAATGTTCTTCTCACATAAAATCCTACAACCGTTGATTCACCAAGATTAAATCCCAGCCACTCTTTATCTTGGCACAGTCAGTCCTAGGATTCAAAAACCTTTGTGTTTTGTATAATAGATATATATATATATATATATATATATATATATATATATATATATATGTATATATATATTATGGCTCATATATATATATGTATATATACTATGGTATATAATATGGTATGATATTTTGTGTTGGTTGTGGGTATGAGGATTTCGGCCAAGTGGAAAGAATGGTTTGCGTGTGTATGTGTATGAGGTGTTTGAGTGAATGTTTGAGAGAGATTTGAGAGGGAATGAGTGTAGAGTCATAGAGAGTGGAGTATTGGTGTTGAAAGGGGGGACCAACTGCTCATAACTGCAGCTATGGCTGTCCCTTGAAACCCCTAAAACATGTCACTAGCTGTCCTACTCCAGCCCATCCATATGCTGTCTATACACAGTCCCTTGCACCCCTACAAATTAGTCTACTAACTGTTCCAAATCAGTCCAACAACTGACTTATTTAGCTGTCCTAATATCCTCTATTTTAGTCCCCATTAGCTCCCTAATACCTGTCCATTGCTCCCATTTCCAGCCATCAAACACCCCAAATTTTAGTCCTTAACACCATCCCTTGCAGTCCCATATTTGCCCCTTAACATTCAGTCCATACAAGCCTGTATGGCTATCTAATTTTAGTCCTTGATATGCCCCACATTAGCCCCCATTTTAGACTTTATTTCAGTCCTAAATACCCCCCCCAAAAAAAAACCTTTCAAATAGCTGCCCAGTCCAGCCCCTAAAAACCACATTACAGTCCTTAAAAACACCCTTGTAGGCAGTCCCAAAACCTGCTACATGCTGCCCTGAAATTTAGTCCATGTTAGCCCTGTTAACACTCTACATTTCAGTCCCCTTGCTTCCATTAACAGCCCCTTAGTTTTCAGCCCATGTTTGCACAGGTACACCCTCCATTCAACTCCACCAAACAGTCCATATTAAGCCCTTGTTCAGCCACATTGCAGTCCACTTGGACAGCCAAGAGACCCCCATATCCAACCCCCATTAGCCCCTTAACACCACTCTAAGTCAGTCCATATACACCACATAAATGCCCTCTTAGATAGCCTATCTAGCTGTCCCAAAATCAGTCCTTCACCACTCCAATAACAGCCCCTTGAATTCAGTCTCCATGACACCTACAATCAGCCCATGTTTAGTCCCTTAATACCCCTCATTGACAGCCCAAAACCAAGCCATTACAGCCTCAAACCTGTCATATATATATATATATGCCTTTATATATGCCTATGTGTGTGTGTGTGTGTGTGTGTCTAGATATGGGTATATAGGCAAGTATATATGTATAGCTAATATCCTATAAGTGTTAGCCTATGTGTGAACCTATAGCTAGAGCCTATATGTGACCATGTGTGAGTGAGAGAGTGAGTGAGTTGGTGTGTGTGAGTGTTAGGATAGTGTGAGAATGGTAAGAAGGTATAGGCTAAGGTAAAGGGTAAATGACCAACATGTGATCTAAGATACGTTAGATATCTAGAAAACCTCTGTATCTTGGTAGGTAACCCCTAGATAGGATAGTATCTAGCTACCCTAAGGAGCCTAGGCTAGTATCTTGGGTATTGACGGGGTTTCCTTTGTATTGGACAAGGTATCGGGATTACCTTGGTAAGGGTAATATAGGTATTTGAGTTTAGAGTCTAAGATATGGTTAGAACTTGGTTCCCTTGGTTGGTAATGATCAAATGTAGTGCTCCTAGACTAGTTTTTGATGTCGGTTGACCATTTTGACCAAAAGTCAACAAAAGTCAACCGAAAGTCAAACTTAGCCTTTAAGCGACTAGATTTGACCGAAACCAAACCAGAGTTGACTAGTTGACTGAAAGTCAACAGTTGGTCAACATTAGACTTGTTTGACCTAGGGTTGACTCAGTGTTGACCAGAGTTGACTTTTTGACCAAAAGTCAACTGTAAGTCAACCTTTGATCCCGTTTGACCTAATTTGACTTGGATTGACTCCCAGCGACCTAGTATAAACCAGTATGACCTAGTATGACTCAGTTTGACCTAGATTGACCTAGATTCATTTAGAATGTATTGTAATGCATCTTATTATCATTTTTAGACTCATAATGACTTGTACTGTTCTATAGGAGACAGACACCACTCATCGGACAGTATATTCTCTTCAGACACTCAGGATATCAGGCGAGTACATTCTCTGACCGTTTCATACTTGTCTGGATTTACATTTTTGCTCTAGATTACTGTACTTTATGTTGACACGATTGTTATCACGGATTGGTACTATATGGATCTTCTTTTGAGATGTTATCCCCTTGTATTCACTAAATACATAATGTGATGTGCGTTTCATTTACATATTGTATTTATTGAATACCCTTATCCTTGTATACTCATTGTGCATATTTTACTCTCATTATCACATGAGTCCCATGGATAGACTATTGTACAACTATTGTATAACATTGTACATCTATTGTATAACATTGTACATCTATTGTATAATATTGTACATCTATTGTATAACATTGTACACTATTGTATAAGATAACGTAACTGGAGTGGATCCTTGTGTATTGATTGGGGAGGAGGAGTAGAATTGGTTATGTAATCAAATCATATTGTACAACATTGTATAACTATTGTATATGTCTATTGTACACTCACGTACAATGGAGTTACCATTGCATTGTCCTAGACCGTTTACATAACCATATTGTACTCTAAATCACATGTGGCTTACAGTTCTTACTTATCATATATAGATATTTCCTGTTATCAAATCTCTACTGTTTTTCATATACATTCTTTTTTCAGCGTTTCATGTACCTTACTCTATTGTATGCTTTATATTTCCTAACTTGATATGAACTGCGTGAGATATTTTGTGCTCGCTCCTGTCCTAACTGGACCTGTTGAAAATATTACAAAGGATGAGGATGAGGCATGCGTAGATACCTACTATGGGACAGCTGTAGATGACTCTTGTGACCCAGATTTCCAGTCGGATCCACTAGCTATAGAGATTGAGGCTCCCTAGTCTAGGTTTACTATTTCTGTCATTTGAGATCTGGTTTGTATATATTCTTTCATATTCAGTAGTGAGACTTGTATTTCTGGATGTTTGCTGAGATGTTATCTTAGACACTTAGACTCTCTGGTTGTATTTATGTGGATTTTCTCATTCAGTATTTATCTATCTATCTTTCTATCTTATCATTCTGCTTTAGATGTGATTGAGACTGTATATTGCTATGTCACCTCCATTCGGAGTGTATATACTGTACAGGTACCTTTATACTGTTAGATGATTGACCTAGGACAGCGTTCTACCGCCGACACTACGGCGTAGGCTGGGCGTTGTTACGTTCTCGTACCCTCACAGTGGGTGCGGGTCGTGACACCACACGTGCCCCCTCAAGGCTGGGCGACCCTCCCCGACCCTAGGCGCACACCGCTGCGGGCCTCCGTCGGCCGACAGAGCCGCCGCGCACCCGAAAACAGAGCACGACAGCAGCCTGTCGCCTCAATTTCGAGGGGGAAACTCTCCATCGTCGTACAGTCGTTTGGCGATTCGATTTCTCAGGTATGTTACTAACCTAACCAACTCGACACCCTGTCTAATAGTTCGGGCAGAACATAACCGGATTCGACAAGAAATCAAATCAAACCTATGGAAAAAAAATATAGTTTTCTAGAAAATTGAAACATGGAACAAAACAGTTCTTCCTGTTTTGGAAGGCTGTTTATTTGCAACCGAGTAGAATTTATCAAAATCTATTTAAATAGGTTTTTAGTCAACATGTATAGCTTCAAAACACTTTTTGTAGCTTTTATTTTCATTAACTTATCAGCGAGAAATCTGTTTCCAAAAATCAGAAAAACCCATGAAAAACAGTTTTCAAAAAACTAGAAAAAATCTTCGATATGACGTGCGTCCCGCCAATCCGGACGATGTGGTCGCGAACCGAAAGCATCGAAAGGTGCAAAATGGCTTCGTGGACGTGTGGGCTTTGACGGAATTCAAATTGGTCGCGTGTGCGCGACGAATTTGACGTGTATCCGTCGAAATTCACCATATCGGCCTCTGTGCAAGTTTTCTAATTACTTTGTGCATGCTTGTCAGATCGTGACAAAACTTGTGCCAACAGGACCGTATCATTTTTTTGGTCCTGTATGCCAAATTTGATCCAATTCTGAGACAGTTGATTGGATCGCCATTTCGCGGGCCCCACGATCCAATTCAACGGGCGATTTTGTGCACGGCCCACCGGAATCTAAAACTGGATATACCGTTGGGTTCGTATCATCAAAACGAATCCGTAGACATATAGTTTTATGACTTTAGAGACCATTGACTCTGGCACACTTTTCGGTGCAAAGCGGGTCCAATGGCGGACACCATTTTTGCTCAAAATTACCGTTTTGCCCCTGTGTCCAGAATTGGACTTAAGGACAGGCAATCCTAGCTAATTTGACTATTCTGAGAACATTGGTAATGTTTATTTCATCTTTCGAAGACAGTTGTGATGACTTGGACTTTCTGACTTGTTGATTGGAGATACATTGTTGGTTCTCCGTGCAACGCCCAAGCAAGTATACCTTGCCGAACATATATAGTATTTGCATGGTTTTCTCTCCTTTTATTATATTCCTTTTTATATTGTCACATGATTCCACATTGTGATTGATTCGTCCTTGATTGCCTTACTTGTTCTAAATTACGTGCACCGGAGCATGCCGCCGGTATGCCGACAATTTGTCACAACAAGTTTTGGATTGCTAAAAATGGTATACCGTCGGTATGCCGAAGCATGCCGTCGGTATGCCGACAATTTATCACAGCAGCTTTTGGGTTGCTAAAAACGGTATACCGCCGGTATGCCGGAGCATGCCGTCGGTATGCCGACAATTTGTCACAGCAACTTTCTGGACACAAAAATCGATATACCACCGGTATGCCGGAGCATGCCGCCGGTATGCCGATAATTTGTCACAGCAACTTTCTGGATGCTAGAAACGGTATACCGCCGGTATGCCGAAGCATGCCGCCGGTATGCCGCTCTGTAAGTATTTGATTTTTGACTTGTGCTTTTTAATTATCATCCGTCCTTAGGTGTTTACAGATATACCTAGACTAGTACAGACTCAAAGACTCTAAGCAGGAAGACGCCGTCTTATGCAGTGAACGCCGGTAACTGCTTCAGTCTTCAAAATGAAAGATGATTGCGCTGAACGGAAGAGCTCCATGTAGTAGATCTTCTGAGAATATTTGAATCTGAAGAACAGAAGACTAAACTATGAAGATGCTGTTAATAATCAAAATAAAATGTGCCAACACATAGTCCTTTGGGCACATAGGAGTCTTCATGACTTAGTTTTTTTTTCTGTAGTTTTCTAAATCTGACTGTCTTTCTGCCCCTTGCTTTTTGCAGCACCCATACTGAAGGCTGAGGTTTTTGTAAATGAGGAGATGTTGTCTTCTTTCATCAAACAAGAGTCACCTTTCGTTAAGGAGGAGGTGGTACCAAAAATTGAGGTAGAAGAAGAGTTGGTGCCCATCGGGAAAAAAATTACTCCCGAGATTGAAGCTGCTGTAAAGAAGGAACCCAAGTCTGAGAGTAGTAGCACTGAGAGTTCTGACCCACTTGCCCCGGCCCAGGACCTTAATCAAATAGATCCTTTATATGCAAAATGGTTGAGGGAATGGTATATGCCTCGACACAGCTAGGAACCGCGGGTTTCCATAAATGTTCGTATAAGTCTTAGTATTTCTGTTTGTCTTTAGCTTTGTGTTTCACCACTTTTGGACGTCAAATGTAATCCTCCTGCTCAGATGAAGGGATGGAGAACCTTTTGTTTTGCTCATGAGGTGTAGTCCTGTGAATGTAACTGATTTTGAATAAACGGAATACATTCGCTTCATTCTTTGTTTGTGGTATCTGTGGTGCTTGTATTAGAGAGCCAAATACCGTATTTTTGTAAAGGGTATCCCGTTGGGGGATCCCCCTCTCTCTTTTTTTGTTTAGACCTATTGCCCTTTTGTGCATCCAAAAATGCGAGAAAATAGATTGGAATGATACTTTCGTGGTCTTATTACCCTTTGGCACGCCAGCGATGCAGGTAATAGATTTGAAACAAAACCTAACAAAGGTAACATGGTTGTGATAGGTTTTGTGATCTCGACACCATGTCTTTTATCGTAGATTAGGTATAGGTGTCGAGTCGGAAGACTACCGGTATCAGAGGAAATATGGACGTGACACATGATAATCATGAGCGTTTTTGTCCTCGAGAGCATAGCCGGGTATGAGGAGCGGGCCAACACTCTGAGGAAAGTTCTGAACGACCTGGAGGTTCAAGTGGCCAGGTTCCGGGATGCCAAACAGCGGAGCCCGACGTCACTGTTCCGCGCAGAGGACGAGACTTTGATGACAACTCTTGCAGAGGAGAAGGCTACCTTTCAGGCAAGGAAGGACACCCTCATTCAGGAGATTGGCGAGATGGCTGACCAGTACAGCCAATTCAATGCTGCAAGTGAGGTACGTGCTGCCTCTAAGAATAGGCTGGCTATGCAGATCACTGAGAAGCACAATCACATTGCGCAGATCAGAAACGAGATCGTCCAGTTGGAAGCTGACTTGAGGACGACGTCATCTGAACAAGAGGATTATATGTCTCAGGCTGCCATGTCTGCCACCGCTTCTGCCCGTTTAGAAAAGCAGCTGGCGAGGTTGGAGGGGGAGCATCTTGATCTGGTCCTCTTTGAAGATGAAGCCGTTCGCCAAGAAGACGCACGGCCCCGAGCTGCTCTAAAATCTGAAGCCGAGATTGTTGCTCTGAGAGACAGCATAAACCGCCTGTGTATCCCGTAGATTTTTGTAATTCTTTTTTTTGTCGCCATGGCTCTTGTACCCTTTTTCTGTCTTTTAATAGACGTTTAAGTACAAAATGAAGAATCTTTTCGGAAATGATATGGTTTTGTGAAATATCGATGCTAGAGGTAATGTGGACGTAGCAAGGATATTTCTGGTGGGTATTATGCTGGGAAATTTTGATGTGGACCTATTTTCTATTTTATATTCAAGTTATTTGAATATAGATAATAAGTTGAATGAAGCTGCTAGTAGAGGTAATGTGGACGTAATAGCAGAGGATGTTCTATATCTGACCATAGGTAATATGGACGTGGAAAAATGTATAACATTTTTAGGGGGGAGTAGATAGTTCAGAGGTAGTATGGACATGAATATCTTTGATGAATGCTTTGCTCAGAGGTTATGTGGACGTGGCAAAACTTTTAATCATTCCGCTGGGGAAATAATTATCGGAAAATAATTCAGAGGTAATAGGGACGTGATTTGTTTTCGTCAAACCGAGTTTGGACGGAGTCAAAAAAGGAAATGATTCCACTGGAAAATATTTAGAGGACCTATTATCCAGGGCGTATTCAAGACTCTTGAAATATGGATAATAGTTAGATAGTTTTTTTTGAATTATATAAACATCGCACTGTACATTTATATGACTGAACATATGTGAATAAAAAGAGGTTACACATATTATTTCTTCAGGAACTTGCCATTGATAGGCATCATGAGCAAGTCACCGTCAGGTTTGGTCATCCGGTATGCACCGTTAGAATACACCGATTCTATGATGAAAGGACCTTCCCATTTAGGCTGGAATTTCCCTTTTTTATGCGTCATGACCATCGGTCTTCTCACCGCTAGGACCAGATCGCCGGCTTGGAAGATCCTTTCCTTCACTTTTTTGTTGAAAGCTCTGGAAAGGCGTGCTTGGTATAGCTCAATACGCTGTTGAGCTAATAAGCGTTTTTGTCTAGCGCTTCGAGTTCTTGGAGTCGCAAACGGTAGCTCTCTTCCGTAGTCAGCTCACTGGCTAGGGCTACCCAAAGAGAAGGAATCTGGATTTCCAGGGAAAGAACTGCTTCGCTTCCATAAACCATAGAGAATGGCGTACTGCCTGTTGGAGTCCGGACTGTTTTGCGGTAGGCCCATAGACATTCATCGAACTTCTCGTTCCAATTGCGCTTATTTAAAGACACAAACTTCTTGAGAAGTTTTATAATGGTTTTGTTGAAGGCTTCTGCTAGCCTGTTAGCCGCTGGATTGTAGGCAGTAGAGGCTACATTCTGGATTCGTTCTTGTCGCAGAACCGATAGACTGCATGGCTTGCGAACTGTAGACCATTGTCATTGATGATCCTGCGAGGTAAGACGAAGCGGTAGATGATGTGATGTTTGATGAAACTGATCACGTTTGATGTCTTTATTTCGGTGAGCGATATATCTTCCGTCTATTTGGAGAAGTAATCGGTTATAGCTAGGATGAACCGATGTCCTTTGGAGGATGGTGGGCTGATTGGTCCTATGACGTCCATGCCCCAGGCTTCAAATGGCCAAGATATTGCCGTCGGGTGCAGAAACTCTGAAGGTTGATGAATGAAGTCGGCGTGGAACTGGCAAGCTCTACACTTCTTTGCATATTCAACTGTTAGGGTTATATACTAAAAGCATCACTTTTGTAGTAATCTTATTTCCTTAATTTTTGAATGAGAATCATATGGGCAAATATTTGCATATTGTATTTGTTGCAAGTGTTAATGCAAATGTCTGATATTCTATATTGTAGATAATATGGTGTGTGGTGTCACACAGAAGATCATATTATCAGTTTCCTATGGAGTATATAAATAGTTCACAACCTAGATGGACTTGGACAATCTATTGAAAAGGTTGTAGTGTAATCTGGTATTAGTCTATCTTGACTATAGGTTTACACTAGTACACTTTGTGTGTATTGAACAGGACCACTTGAGGTTGTTCTCTTTGTACTGACTACATAAGAGAACAAACACCTCTGTTATTATGGATGCTTGTACTCTTAATCCGGATATAATAACGGACATGTATATGCAATGTGCATTACTTTGACTCATAAAAGAGTGAGATTCATTATGGATCAACAACCTCTATGAATTGGGTAATAACATTGTATGTATGATGGGCTGTTGATTATAAATGGAATCCATGTCCCGATACATCGGGTTGATGATGTCCTTTTAAGGAGCTCATAAGGATTGTCATGTAAACCCTGCAGGTGGATTATATCCGACATGACAAATAAAGTTGAGCGGTACTACTTAAGGATAAAAGATGTCGAATCAATATAGTTGTCAGTAACTTAATTTGATCGACGGACATACGATATCTTAACATGGGGAGCCAAACGAGCATATAATAAAAGGAGCCCACAAACATAATTTGGGATTAGGGAGGTAGTGCAACAATAGCTCATTAGTGGACCGAGCTATTGTTAATGGGCCTAGATTATGTGTTCGGGCTGAACACGGGATATCCAGATCCGTTAGGAGGCCTAACCCTAATTTCTTCTTATGGTCCCTGTCGTAGCCTATATATATCCTCTATTCTCTGGCTGCCAGATTACCGATCAAAATCAGAAACTTTCTCTAAATTCGTGATTCACGTAAGGAGAGAAAGAGAGGGCTGCCAAGGAGAAGAAAAGGTTGGGAGATCGTCGCCCACACGACGTCCAACTCGAGGAAGGATACGTGCAGAAGATCTTGGGGTCGTCCGCTTGAGATTGCCAGGAATTACTTGCCTTCTTTCCGCCGCAGGTATAATTCGTGAACCCTAGTTTCCGTCTATGAAGGGTTAGAACACGTATTTGATCTGTTTAACTTTCTATCGATCAATACGCACACCAAATGAAGGGTCCTGGGAATCCCCAGTTCCATCAATTGGTATCAGAGCCACTTTGGATCTACGTATTGATTGATACGTCCATGTTGTCCAATAAAACTTGCGTTATGTAATAGTCGGTAGATGTAGATCTGTTCTAACTCAGTTTTGCAGGCATCTTAGATCCAACTATTATGGTCCAATGCATGTTTTTGATTGTGTTGTTTAAACTACGGACATGTCATGGATGTTGTTGTTGCTGTGGATGTAATTAAAATTACGAGGGTTAATCGTGCTTATTAATTTAATTTTTCAATCTAGATTATGTGTGAACTCCTTCGGGAGGTATAGGATTGATGTAATTTTAATTATTTTTGATCAATCGTGATGGCTGTGGTGGCTGTTTCTGACGCCGGACGAGATGCTAGATCTGCGCAGCGCCAGATTTTGGATTCGGATAGTTGAGGACGGAGCAGCAAATATGACCATAATAGTTGGATATTTTTTCTTATTTTTGTCATTTTGCTTTTTCTAATTATGCATGTTTATTATTGTGTGGTTGTTTTTTTTTTGAAAAACCAAGCCTACATTAATAATGGACAACATGGACATAATATCAACTAGTAGAAAAACCCTCATTGTTAAATAACTAAGTGGGAGAGGATTTTTATTTAGTATAAATCCTATGGTCTCCATTACTGGTTTGTAGGTGATGTAATTATACTTGCGTGTTGGCTTTAGTGCTTTCCTCCATATCAGATGAGTATAATTATGGATCACCAGTACAAACTTCCTTAGGGATAATTGTAGAAAGTTACCTAGTATATGTTCACTTCTCCATCTGAAGGAACTCACTACAAGGTAATGGACTTAGTATTAAGTAATGGTATACACTTAGATACAAATAATGGTATCCTTCCCATCGGAGTCACTGCTATTATTTGTATGACCAGAGCAAGACCAGCATATTAATTTTATTTGTCATAAAGTTATATTGACATGATAGTAAAATTAATAAGAAAAATCTACTTGAACAAAGTTGAATTTGTATACGTCCACACTATCGTGGCATGCTAAATTCATGGTGTTCAAGGTGTTAATGAATTTCTTATTATTGTTTTGAGGGAATCAATATTTAGTTAATTCAAAAAGTTTTTTTTTTGCCCTACATAATTTTATTTATGTGATTCTCAGGATTTCAAAAATGGGTTCTTTCAGTCCACTTATGGTGATTCTTAAAGAAAACAAACTTACTGGACCTAATTATATTGACTGGAAACGTAATTTGGACATTGTTCTGACTGCTGAGGAGTACAAATATGTACTTGTTGAGGAATGTCCACCTAAGCCTGATGCTAACTCTGATGAAGAGGTCAAAGAGGCTTATAAGAAGTGGAAAAAGGCAGATGAGATGGCGCGGTGTTAAATTCTGGCATCTATGTCAAATGTACTGCAACATCAGCATCAGGCCATGGCCACAGCTTATGACATGATGTATAACCTCAAGGAACTCTTCGGACATCAGAGTAGAGCAGCTAGACAGTTTGCTATGAAATGTTTGATGAATACAAAAATGGCTGAGGGCACACCAGTAAGGGATCATGTTCTCAAGATGATGGGTCATCTGAATGAGATGGAGATCCTTGGAGCTGAGATCGATGGGGAAACCCAGGTCGATATCATTCTCGGGACTCTGCCTAAAAGTTTTGACAATTTCTGCCTTAATTACAACATGAACAAAAGGTTGTATAGTTTGGCAGAACTTGCAAAAGAGCTACAGGATGCTGAATCTCTCTTTAGGCAGAATGGTCATGTTTTTGTTTCTGAAAAGGCTTCTACTTCTAAGCCAAAAGACGGTAAGAAGAAGAATAAAATTCAGAAACAGACAAACTTAGCAAAGAAGGGCATGGGACCTCAAGGCGCGGTGAAAAAGCCGAAAGGCAAATGTTTCAAGTGCAAAGGGTCAGGACATTGGAAGACTGATTGTCCACTTCTCAAACAAGGGAACAAAGAAGGTATATCTCATTTACTAGTAGTTGAAACATGTTTAGCGGTATTATCTACCGGCACCTGGTGTGTAGATACAGGAGCCACTAATCATGTCTGCAATACATTGCAGGGGTTCCAGGAAACCAGACGGTTCAGTGATGGAGAGATATGCTTGTTTATGGGTGATGCTACAAAAGTATCGGTCGTTGCATTAGGAGATGTTACTTTATCTTTTGGTAGAAATAAGTCTTTGACATTGAGAGATTGTCTTTATGCACCTTCACTTAGAAGGAATTTAGTTTCTGTTTCTATGTTAGTTAAGGATGGATATTCAGTTTATTTTAATGACAATATTGTTATTAGAAAGAATAAACATTTTATCTGTTCTGGTGTATTGGTTGATAATTTGTATGTCATTAATCCTATTTCTCCCACAATGCAACTTATGGAAATGAATAATATGTCATCTAACTTAAATAAGAGAAAAGAACCTTCTTGTATGAACCAAACATATCTTTGGCACTTACGATTGGGACATATTAACCTAAGAAGGATTCAAAGACTGGTTGAAGATGGACCTTTAAGTTCATTGGAAGTGGAGACACTACCAGTCTGTGAATCCTGCTTGGAAGGTAAAATGACCAAAAGGCCTTTTACGGCAAAGGGGTATAGGGCCAAAGATGTGTTGGAATTGGTTCATTCTGATTTATGTGGACCCATGACTATCCAAGCTAGAGGTGGCTTTAAATATTTTGTCACATTTATTGACGATTATTCAAGGTATGGATACATTTATTTGATGCGCCGTAAGTCAGCTGAGTGCTTTGAGAAATTCAAAGAGTACAAGGCTGAAACGGAGAAACGTCATGGAAAATGTATCAAGTCATTACGATCAGATCGTGGTGGCGAGTATCTCTTTGGAGAGTTTAGGGATTATTTATCAGAGGCTGGGATTGCATCCCAATTGACTGCACCTGGAACGCCCCAACAGAATGGTGTAGCCGAAAGAAGGAATAGAACTCTTATGGAGATGGTTAGATCAATGATGAGTTATTCGGATTTGCCAGATTCGTTTTGGGGATATGCCTTAGAGACTGCAGCTTATATTTTGAACTTGGTTCCTTCTAAGTTAGTACATCTTACTCCCACAGAGCTGTGGATTGGGCGTAAGCCTAGTCTGAAACATGTTCGCATTTGGGGTAGTCCAGCACATGTGCTGAATGGAAAAGCAGATAAGTTAGAATCTCGTACAGAAGTACGCTTGTTTGTAGGCTATCCAAGAGGAACGAAAGGAGGTTTATTTTATAGTCCTAAGGATCAGAAGGTCATTATTAGCACCAATGCCCGATTCTTAGAGGAAGACTATGTGATGAACCATAAACCCACAAGTAGAGTTGTTCTAGAAGAACTGAGACGTGAGACACCAAGTACTTCAGTACCAACAGTACAAGAGGATGAACCACAAATAACTGCACAACGTGTCACAAATGTTACACCACAACCGATAGTGCCTCGTCGTAGTGGGAGGGTTGTGATACAACCTGATAGATATATGTTCTTGGGAGAGTCGTCAGACTTCGTCCCTGAGGAACAAGATTATGATCCCTGTACCTACAATGAAGCACTCCAAGATAAAGATGCAGAGTCTTGGCAAAAAGCAATGATATCTGAAATAGAATCTATGGATTCTAATCAGGTCTGGGAGCTTGTAGAACCACCCGTTGGTGTAAAAGCCATTGGATGCAAGTGGGTCTATAAGAGAAAAAGAGGATCAGACGGTAAGGTTGAAACCTTTAAAGCTCGGCTTGTAGCAAAAGGTTTTACTCAAAGAGAGGGTATCGATTATGAGGAAACCTTTTCTCCTGTAGCCATGCTTAAGTCTATTCGGATTCTTTTATCTATTGCAGCTCATCTCGATTATGAGATTTGACAAATGGATGTCAAGACAGCTTTCCTTAATGGAAGTCTTGAGGAAGACATCTATATGAAGCAACCAGACGGGTTCATTGAAAAGGGCCAGGAGCATCTTGTTTGTAAGCTCAAAAAGTCCATTTATGGACTTAAGCAAGCTTCCAGATCTTGGAACATCTGTTTTGATCAGGTGATAAAATCCTATGGATTTGATCAATGTCAGGATGAATCATGTGTATACAGAAAGTGTGACAGAAACGTGGTGGTGTTCCTAGTACTTTATGTGGATGACATCTTGCTCATTGGAAACAATGTGAAGGTATTATCTGATGTAAGGGTATGGTTATCCAAACAGTTTGATATGAAGGACTTGGGAGAAGTAGGTCACATCCTTGAGATCAAAGTTCTACGAGATCGCAAGAAAAGGATGTTGGGCTTATCCCAAGCTTCCTATATCGATACTGTACTAACTCGTTTTAGTATGCAAAATTCTAAGAAAGGTTTCTTACCTTTTAGACATGGAATTGCTCTATCAAAGGAGCAGTGTCCCAGGACACCTAAAGAGATAGAGAACATGAAGGCAGTTTCTTATGCTTCAGCAGTAGGAAGCTTAATGTATGCAATGCTATGTACGAGACCAGACATCTGCTTTGCCGTAGGCATGGTCAGCAGATATCAGTCTAACCCAGGACAAGAGCACTGGACTACCGTAAAGCATATTTTGAAGTACCTGAAAAGGACTAAAGAGTATATGCTAGTTTACCAAGCAGATAGTTTAGTTCCCTTGGGGTATACAGACTCATATTTTCAGTCAGATAGGGATTCCAGGAAATCTACCTCAGGTTATGTGTTTACTTTGGGAGGTGGAGCCATTGTGTGGAGGAGTATCAAGCAAAAATGTATTGCTGATTCCACCATGGAAGCCGAGTATGTGGCAGCCTCTGAGGCAGCCAAAGAAGCGGTTTGGCTCAGAAACTTTCTGTTGGACTTAGATGTGGTACCTAGTTTGCCTAAGTCTATTACACTTTATTGTGATAATAGTGGTGCAGTGGCAAACTCGAAGGAACCACGAGCCCATAAGACAGGCAAACACATTGAGCGTAAGTACCACCTGATACGAGATTTCGTAAAGAAAGAAAAAGTTGCTGTGATCAAGATAGCATCAGCCGACAACCTAGCTGATCCCTTTACAAAGAGCTTACCAACTAAGGCTTTTGACAGTCATGTTGAGGGAATGGGAGTCAGATGTGTAGCAGCATGGCTTTAAGTATAAGTGGGAGATTTGTAACAGTATACTGAAAAGCAATGCTTTGAGTATAAGTGGGAGATTGTTAGGGTTATATACTAAAAGCATCACTTTTGTAGTAATCTTATTTCCTTAATTTTGGAATGAGAATCATATGGGCAAATGTTTGCATATTGTATTTGTTGCAAGTGTTAATGCAAATGTCCGATATTCTATATTATAGATAATATGGTGTGTGGTGTCACACAGAAGATCATATTATCAGTTTTCTATGGAGTATATAAATAGTTCACAACCTAGATAGACTTGGACAATCTATTGGAAAGGTTGTAGTGTAATCTGGTATTAGTCTATCTTGACTATAGGTTTACACTAGTACACTTTGTGTGTATTGAACAGGACCACTTGAGGTTATTCTCTTTGTACTGACTACATAAGAGAACAAACACCTCTGTTATTATGGATGCTTGTACTCTTAATCCGGATATAATAACGGACATGTATATGCAATGTGCATTACTTTGACTCATAAAAGAGTGAGATTTATTATGGATCAACAACCTCTATGAATTGGGTAATAACATTGTATGTATGATGGGCTGTTGATTATAAATGGAATCCATGTCCCGATACATCGGGTTGATGATGTCCTCTTAAGGAGCTCATAAGGATTGTCATGTAAACCCTGCAGGTAGATTATATCCGACATGACAAATAAAGTTGAGCGGTACTACTTAAGGATAAAAGATGTCGAATCAATATAGTTATCAGTAACTTAATTTGATCGACGGACATACGATATCTTAACATGGGGAGCCAAACGAGCATATAATAAAAGGAGCCCACAAACATAATTTGGGATTAGGGAGGTAGTGCAACAATAGCTCATTAGTGGACCGAGCTATTGTTAATGGGCCTGGATTGTGTGTTTGGGCTGAACACGGGATATCCAGATCCGTTAGGAGGCCTAACCCTAATTTCTCCTCATGGTCCCTGCCGTAGCCTATATATATCCTCTATTCTCTGGCCGCCAGATTACCGATCAAAATTAGAAACTTTCTCTAAATTCGTGATTCACGTAAGGAGAGAAAGAGAGGGCTGCCAAGAAGAAGAAAAGGTTGGGAGATCGTCGCCCACACGACGTCCAACTCGAGGAAGGAATACGTGCAGAAGATCTTGGGGTCGTCCGCTTGAGATTGCCAGGAATTACTTACCTCCTTTCCGCCGCAGGTATAATTCGTGAACCCTAGTTTCCGCCTATGAAGGGTTAGAACACGTATTTGATCTGTTTAACTTTCTATCGATCAATACGCACACCAAAGGAAGGGTCCTGGGAATCCCCAGTTCCATCATCAACAATATCCGCTATAATTGTGGGCCAGTAATAATCCATTCGTTTGAGGCGATCTTGTAATTTGGGGCATG
Organism: Iris pallida; assembly: GCA_029216955.1. NCBI lineage: Eukaryota > Viridiplantae > Streptophyta > Magnoliopsida > Asparagales > Iridaceae > Iris > Iris pallida. The sequence goes on along the minus strand of JANAVB010025196.1, from coordinate 33,902,144 downwards.
GTTGATGTGCACCACAAACTCCATCGTGAGCCTCCCGGAGTGCATGCTTGGCTTCTGTGTCTAATAAGCATCGTAACAGTAGCCCGTCATAAGAGCGTCGGTACAGCATCTTGGTAGCTGTGTCATAGTAAAATCTGAGGAATCACCTTTGGATGGATACTGCCTCCTTCGGGTCCTCGGGAAGGATTCCATAGACAGCGTAGTCTATGAAAGGAAATCTCCAGTCTTCAGCATCGACGTTTGTTTCCGCTGCGTAACTACGATGAATATGCAAGGCATCTTTCACACAGAATAGTTCTCGACCAGTCACTGTGATCGACTGCTGTGTATTGGTAGGAACGGTCAAGGAAGCAGCGAGACCGGCTAGAGCATCTGCTTCTATATTCTGTAGTCGAGGCACGTGCTCGATGAAGAATCCAGCAAAAGTAGACGCCAGCTCGATTGTTGCTCTGTGGTAGGGGATGAGATCTTCGTGGCAAACTTCATAATCCCCTCGGACCTGACTAACTATTAGCTTGGGATCGCCGTAAGCCTCCAGATAGTCAACTCCCAGTTGTTTTGCCAGTTGCAGGCCAATTAATAGGGTATTATATTCGGCCACGTTGTTGGTGCATGGTTCCACGAAAGAATATGTACGGTGTATAACCAGATGATCGGGTGACACGAGAATGACACCTACTCCAGCCACGATATTCCTTTTGGGTCCTGTTCTTGATGCGTCGTCGAAGAACATTCGCCAAATGGAGATTTTTTCAGTTGCAGTATTAGACTCCACCACTTCGTCGAGAATTTCGTCATAGAGTTTGGACGATTTCGGTACCGGATGAGCTGCTAGAAAATCAGCTAATGCTTGGCCTTTGACTGCCTTCTGAGGAACGAAGATCATATCGTACGGAGTCAACAACATTGCCCATGTAGCTAAACGGGAATTGAGAGAGCTCGGTTTAGTCATAAGTATTCTGAGAGGGTTGACTTTAGATATAATCTGGATAGTCTACCCAGACACATAGTGGCACATCTTCTGGATGGCAAATACTAGTACGAGGCATCCTTTCTCCACCGGTGTGTATCTGTGCTCGGCACCCACCATTGTGCGGCTGAGGTAGTAAATTGCCTGTTCACGGCCGCCTTCGTTCTTCTGAGCTAAGAGGGCGCCAAGAGAATGATCCATAGCGTGGACACATAGTAAGAAGAGCTTTCTCATTATTGGAGCAACCAATACTGGAGGGCTTGTAAGATACGCCTTGATGTCGTCGAATGCGCGTTGACATTGTTTAGTTCAGACGAAAGATACGCCTTTCTTTATGAGCGGAGTGAATGGTTGACACCTTCCAGAGAGGTTCCAAATGAATCGTCTGATGTAGGCTAGCCTTCCTTGTAGTCCGCGTAGCTCTTTGAGGTTTCTTGGAGGATGCATGTCGAGAATAGCCTTCACTTTCTCCGGGTCCAGATGTATATCCTTTGAAGTGATGACGAAACCAAGGAACTTGCCGCTGGAGACTCCCAAAAAAGACTTGGTTGGATTCATCTTGAGTTGGTGTGCACGCATTAGTTCGAACACCGTTCTCAAGTCTTGGAGGTGGTTGCCATTGAGACGACTTTTGACTGCGATATCGTCTATGTAGCACTCCACATTTTTGCGCAAATGTTCGCAAAAAATTGTGTTCATGGCTCGTTGGTATGTTGCCCCTGCATTCTTCGATCTGAAGGGCATCACCGTATAGCAGTATACCCCCAACGGTGTTCAAAAATATGTGTGCTTCTCGTCGTCGGGGAATATCTTGATCTGGTTGTAGCCTGAGAACCCATCCATGAAAGACATCCGCTCGAAGCCGCAAGTATTGTCGATCATTACGTCAGTGATAGGTAGGGGAAACTCGTCTTTCGGGCATGCAGAGTTCAAATCATGGTAGTCGATACAGACTCGAACTTTACCGTTCTTTTTTATGACCGGAACGATGTTGGCAACCCAGTCCGGGTGTTATTCCTCGCGAATGAATCCATTAGCAAGGAGCTTCTTGACTTCATTCTCGATGGCTTCCATGACGTCTGGTCGAAATTGTCATTGTTGCTGCTTCACTGGCTTAGCTTTAGACGAGATGTTCAGGAGATGCATGGCAATTTTAGGGTCCAAGCCTGGCATGTCATCATAGCTCCATGTGAAGACGTCGATGTACTCTCTTATAAGCTGTATAAGAGATTGGCGTTCATCGCCAGATAGGATTTTGCTGATGAAGATTGGTTTGAAGGATGCTTCATCTCCTAGATTGACTTGGATGACCTCGTCTTCGGTAGGTGGTTCCCGTTGTACAAAACGTAGCTCCCACCTGGTGTCCATCTTTTGAGCCCATTATTCGAGTTCGGTTGATTGGATATCGTCTGTAATTTGGTCGACAGAAACCATGTTGACGGACATAGTTACTTTGAACGTGTCGCCGATGCTGGAGTCTGCGTCCCAGAGGAAGGAATCAGAAGAATGAGAACAACGATCTGCTTCATCATCTGATCTTTTAGGAGTTGTTGGAGGAGAGACATAGCCCAAACCAACACTGCTTCGTTGATAGTAGTTCTCGGGTTTGCTGGGAGGAGCAAAGTGTCGTATTGGCAGCCGTCGTCCTCGGCCGTAATTTAGCCCTTTGTCGCTTTTGATGTCATATCCTATGTTCTGGATGATATTCTTGGCTTGCATTTTTCCAGAGTCATAGTCAGCTTCTGTGTTGTGCTTGGAAGAAGTAGAGTCTGGAACGAACTTTCTCTCGCCAATTATACGACCGAAGATCATTAGCTCTTCATCTTTCTTTCTGGCTGGAACAATGAAGTAGAGGATATCTTCAGGGTAAACTTTTTCCCGCAGATGAGGTATTGTGACCGGTATACAGAGGTGTGGTCCTATGCCGTTCTCTAGAGCGTATATCGTATCTATGTAGTGGTTTACAGATTGATAGACATCAGAGTAATTCAAAGATAAATCTTTACTAAGGAAATACGCAAGTTCTTCTTCAAGGATAACATCATCCACCGAAGGTACATTATTATGAGTATTGACATACTCATTGAGAGGGTCATCATCTGGAAGAGGAGCCACAGTCTTGGCCGAGTTCACCACGTAGGGCCATCATCTGCTGTGCATCAGTCGGTAGCGGAGGCGACGGTAGAAGAGTCTCAGGAATGACTATGGACGGTCCCGCAGCTAGAGGTAGAAGACCTCCTAGAACTGTCGCTGCTACTCCCGCGTGAAGGGCAGGAACTGAGGTGGCAACTCCCTCAACTGCAGCTTCCTCAACCGGAGGTGGAAGTCCTACCGGATCGGGCCTCTCCGGAATAGCACTAAATCCTGCTGCCTGAGAGCGAGTAATCATCATCCTGAGGATAGATTGAAACAAAGAATCAATATGGCACATGCTAGGGAATATCAAAGAAGGACAATTAAATTCAATGCAAAAGAGTTGTCATGGTAATCAAAAGATCAGAAATTTCCTAAAATGTGATTGAGTAACTCCTATCATATCCTAGATCCTATGTCATAGTCGCAGGCTCGTAATTAGTACTCTAAGTCGAGCACCATTACGAGATTGTACTAACTGCGACACAGACCTGCATGGGCCACCACAAAAAGGTGTCACGACCCGCACCCTTATCAGGGGCACGAGCACGTGGGTACGTCCAGCCTACGCCACAGAATCGGCGATAGAACGCTGTATATAACATCTGTAAATACTACGACTAAACAGTATAAAGGTACCTGTACTGTATATATACTCCGAATGGAGGTGACATAACAAATACAGTCTCAATCACAAGATAAAACTAAGGTAGATAGCACGAAAAGGAAATATGATAGATGAAAATAGGAAATAAGTTCAAGATCCAACATAAGCCCAGAGATATACACAATATCACAGGGTCACAAAATATAATATAGAATACTACAGTCTGAAAGTACTAGCTGAATCGCAGTCCAGGCAAACCTAACTAAGCTACACTACTCTGGGTGTGCAAAATCTAGTGGCTCTACTATCAGGCCACAGTCTTGGACTACTCCATCTATCTCGACTAGATAATATGTCGAGCATTCTGCCTCAGAATCATCTGTAATATATCAACGGTATCCTGTCAG